>JASAMW010000062.1:0-67291 GCA_030247985.1 Epsilonema sp. ZAB3_2
AGGACGATTTCCTGTCTCCATCCATAGCGGCTTCCCATCCGGTAAGAACAGATTGCAGCTCAGAAAGTGTCTTAACATGACGATAGTCAGTCAGAACTTTCGTCCGCCACTGTTCAGGGAGCAGCCATAGGAGACGATCGTATCCGTTGGTCTCTCGTTCCCAACTTGACGAATCCGGTCTGGCACGGAAGACGGCTTCTCTCACTCGCTGAGCCAGGCTGAGAATCGACTCGTCGTCTCGCCATTTGAGTGAGTTGAGCTCGGTCGACGCGTTTACGTACTCGCCTGAACCCACGACTAATCGTAGGAGACGAGAGCGAATTTCTTCATAGGAGATCTGCGGATTCTCCATCACGAGAGTAGTGTAGAGGCGTCGAATCACTCCTCCGAGAAACTTGCCCAGTTGACGTACCCAGAGGGCTTCGTCTTTCCAGTGAAATGATGCATACTCTTCGTAGAGCGTGAAGAAATACATCACCTCAATGACGGACCAGTTCTCGCTGCGCCAGACATCAGGTTTGCTGACTTTTGGTTGGTAGTTTGGGGCATTCCAAGTGTTCGTTGCAGGTTCCGGCGTGGATGTAGCGGCTCCATTAAATCTTCCCGAATTGGGCCCTCCCGGGGGTCCGCCAGGCGGGCCTCCAGGTGGCCCTCCCGGGTACGGAGGTCCAGGTGGTCCAGATGGGCGTCTGGGCCACTGATTCGGTGGTCCTCCGGCATTGTCATCATCCGGTTGGCCATCTCCACCAGGGTCACCACCAGGTGGCAAAGCCGAAGCTCCACCTCCTAGCGGATTAGCAGTTTGGAGAGTTAACTGCTGCAACTGGTCTGTGAGCGAGAGACCAGTGTTACCCTGGGCCAGAGTTGGCGCAGTGGAGGCCAGGGATGAACGTGCACCTTGTGGCTGAAAGGGCACTGACTGAGTCGCTTGTTGTAGCAGTTGCAATGGTGCTGGCTCGCGTCCATTCAGGGCAAGGTCTTGGCCATCAGTCCGTATGGCCATCAGCTGGGAATTTTGTAGTCTGTCCAGCGTAGTGATGGGCGCGATGCCAAGGCTGCGGCGCTGATAGTTGCACAAGGCAAGTGCCTCAGCAGTAGTCGGGCCAGTAGAAACCGGTGGATAGGGTCCAGGAATGTGTGCCAAGTCGATAGGACGTGGTTGATATCCTGCGCTAGCGGCTACTGTAGCTAGCGGCTGCTGGAATTGTACTGTCTTGGGAGGTTGGATGACGGCCGACTGAACTGCTCGGTCTTGACGTACTGTCCCCAGCTCGGTAGGAGCATAGGACTGTGCGCTAGACTGGTAGTTCGTCGGTAGCGGGATGTGACTGGCAGGCAATCCGGTCACTATGTCCAGTAGTTGTTGTTGGGCTAGTAGTCGCTCGCGAATGGCAACACGATTCTGTTCAATCCACAAAACGGCTTCAGGATCGTTCTGTTTGGCGAGTCGCAGTTTTTCAGCCATTTCTTCATCTTCAAGTTTTTCCCAATCCAATGGGTCAGGAGTTGGTGCGTATGGCGAATTGGGCGGCGGTTGTTGCAGTAGAGACGATAGCGGCGGCGGCTGTGGCAGAAATAGGGAAGTCGATTGATGAACCCGAGGACTTAGCGGTTGCTGCTGTGAAGCAGAAACTGCCAGCCCAGAGGCCACGCGCCTGCTGCCTATATGGTTGCGCCCTCCCGGCCGCCAAAGAGGCGGACGTCCTGAGCGCCCTATGGGTCCAATTGTCCCTGCCTGCGCAGGAGGTACGTACGCGCCAAATTGCACTGCATTTAAGTTAGGCACAGATACAGAACCAGAATACGTGGGGTTAAAACTAGGAGCAGTAGCATTCAAACTAGAAGACACAACATTAGAACCACTAAACAAACTCACAAGGTTATTCAACGGTTGTGGTACAGAAGAACTTGAAAAACTTGAAGTCACTGGTGTTCGGAGTACTCCGACGCCAGTTCCTCCAACGATGAAAGCTTGCGGCGCTGGACGTGGCTGCGGAAATCGAGGGACACCAGCACCTGAGAATGAGAACGTGGGGGCGGCAGAAACAGAGTTAGCGGCGCCACCAGAAGAAGTAGTCGTGGTGGTAGTAGTAGTCAGGCTCATGTTGTACCGTAGCTGTTGTAGCAAATAGAGAAGACGCTTCGCTGCTGGCGGGTTCCGGATCAGAGTCAGACGTCCGGTTCAGTAGCTCTCATAACCAAGTTGCGCTGGCTTCCGAAATTGTTCCGTATCCTTGACGGTTGCAAGGGCTCCAAAAATGCACAAGGACGTGCGGTTCGTACTGCCCGTGCACGGTTGATATTCGAATGCAGTGAAGACGTAGCGAATGCGATGGGTAGAAACCTGATTATTCGGTTGAGCAGCTCGTAGAATCTCGCCGGCAGACCTTCACTTGTAGAAATCTGCGTTCAGCTCCTGCAGTGTAATGAGGGCTGTGCACAATTTCCACATGACGCTTCCAGAGTTCTGACGAGGTCTGCTGCAAAACCCGGCAATCTTCCCGTCTTGAACCCGCCCTGGATTCCTGAAGGCGCGCTTGCAAGAGTCCGGCCTCGGTGAACAGATCAGAAATAGCGGCTTTCTGGCGATCTCCTGAAGACGGGACAGTCGTCGTCGTCTTCCTTCCCCTCAACCAGCAGCTCAGCTGAAGCGCTTAGCTAGGTACGGTGTACATTAGCGAATAAAGAAATAACGGTAAAATAACCAGTAGATTACGGTAGCAAATAAACGACGGTAAAAGAAAGAAACGATTTATAGCAGATATCTCGAAGAGCAGGTGCCCGAATAAAAGAAAACAGGGAAGGCAGCCGAGCAGCGCAAAGAAATAGACAACTGAAAAAGATTGAGGCTGCAGCACGTATTTATAAGTACATAACAAGGCTGCGGTGATTGGCTATTGAGCGGCTCAGATCACATCTCTGTCGTTCTTCTCGAGGTCGCATTTGAATAGTGCACGGTAGCGGCTGATGACGTAGAGTGACGTATTGTTATTTGCAGGCACCACGCCAACTGGAGAACTGGATTCTTACAAAAACATAAATTTTGTCCTATGTATATCCCCCCGAAACCCCCGGGAGCCCCCCCGACAACCCACCCCCAAACCCCCCCAAAAAAACCCCCCCCCCCCCCCCCCCCCCCCCCCCCCCCCCCACACACAAAACCCTTCAGGGGTATGCCTGTATGCCCATCTGGGGAACGCTGTCCCTCAGTTCAGGACATATTCATAAAGCGCCCACCAAAAGGAAAACCAAAAGGAAACGATGCGAAGATTCAAAAGAATGTTGGGTGGGCATCCCATAGCGTCCCCCAGTTGGGAGACGGGGTCCCCTTTGGCGCTTATCGCACGGCGTAGCTCTGTGCACGTCGTTTGCTCACAGATTCATAGTCCTTCGCTATTATGGAGTCCTGCTGTTTAGCACCTACATACCTACCAGGTCTGAGCGAGAGCAACTGGCAATGCCTTTCTGCCCACTCGCGCACGGAACGAGTCACTTCCTTCGTGCTCACTCCGCCGCCGCTTTTCACCTCCTTCGAGTAACTGTCGAATAAAGGGCAACATCAGCTGCGCCAACTGCAAAGAGTATAACATAACATACATGCACACAAAGTAGGGTTGGTTCTATGGGGCAAACCCGGATATTGGGGGAAACCCGGATATTGGGGTAAACCCGGCGTAGGGTAGCATGGGGGAAGTGGACCACCGGGCAATTCGGACCACCCAAACACTTGCCATATCTCCATGATGAGTAGGACAAAGCCCAACAACCACTGTGATCCTTGAAGTCTCCTCTTTCATTTGAGGTACTAAACTTCACTATTTGCTGAAGCATCAACTTCACCAGTTGACGTTTTTCTGCAGGAGGTCGAAATTGGTAGGGTGCCATATGGGGTTAACCCGGTCACGGGAAAATCCGGTCACCTATCAGGTAGCATAATCTCAGCAACCAATGGACCGATTGAGACAAGTACGATACAAATGAAACAGCAAGTTGAAAGGCGCTTAGGTGGCCGTGTTTACAGTGTAAACTTTACACCATGGCCGGGTTTTTTCCACAGTACCCTATCTTCCCTTTTCTGCCGTACTACTGCCGTACAATTTTTACAGTCTATCTCTATACACTCGAGTCGGGCTTCGGCCCCCACGCGGGAAAGAAAGACATGTGGCGCGCCGCGTGGGGGCCGAACCACGACTTTTTACGGCGTTGGCTGCTTAGTATATACCCCGGGATTCTTGGAGTAAAAAGGAGGTTGCACATGCTGCTTCAGGTCCGTGCCCGCCACAGTAAGACTCAGCAATCTCTTGACAAAGACCTTGGCCGGGAATTCTTTGTGAAGTGCATATCTCTCTGCAGCTTCAATCTCGTCGTCACACATTGTATGGTTCCTTTCTGAATATCCCGGCGTCAACCTTTGAATAAAGGAAACAAAAATTCTTTTATTTAGATACAGCATTGCCAGCCAATTGCCTTACAGTTGCAAAACGCGACATCTAGGTACATACAAGTTGTTGGTTGACCAGTTATCGAGATGCGATTATGTGGCCCGAATACGGAATTACCTCACATTACCCCATGCTTTCAAATGAGCAATTGGTCCGACGCTGTAGGTGCAAAATTTCGCTCAAACTTTGCCCCAATTACATTTCCGAGGTGCACATATGCGTAGTACATACCGGCAAGACGTAACTTTTCATCACAGAGCAAACGCGAAGGCATCAGGGACAACGTACAGTACATATGTACGTACATACATACCATCCGCAATCTCAACCGTACTTACCGTATTTTTGGGTGTATAGCCCCGGGGCTATACAAAAATCGAGAGGTCTGATGGGGGGTTATACAGTGGGGGGGGATATACAATGGGGGGGGGATATACACTGGGCAAAATTTATGTTTTTGAGAGTTGTGTAGAGGCATGTTTTTGAGGTCAAAAGTATGTGTTTTAGGGCATAATCGCGGACAAAACAGGGTTATTCTAGTACAAGACATGCTCAGCTAAGCTTATAGGCACAGTAGCTTGGTGTAGGAGTGGCTATAGCTAGCTTATGACCAGCTTACATAGGTAGGCTAGGTACCTTCCAGTACATGGGGGGTTATACACCAGGGGGGGATATACATAGGACAAAATTTATGTTTTGCCAATGGGGGTTATACACTGGGGGGGGGGATATACTCAGGGGGATATACACCCAAAAATATGGTACTTTGTACCACCAACCAGTTGCGACTTTTGCCCACGCACGCAGTTACCGTATTTACCTGTGCATAGCCCCATGGGGCTATGCAAAAATTGAGAGGTCCTATATGGGGCTATGCATAGGGGGGGGGGGGGCTATGCATGGGACATTTTTTATGTTTTTCAGAGGTGCGCAGAGGCATACTTTTTAGGTCAAAAGCACGTGTTTTAGGGCATAATTGAGGTCAAAACAGGGTTATTCTAGTACAATACACCCCCAAGCAGGCTTATAGGTATCTTAGCTTGGTGTGGGAGTGGCTACCATGTGGGCCCAACTTTTGCAAGTTCAGTAAGAATATAACGTGTATACCTAGACGTATGTATGCGCTTATTGATGTTTTAGAAGTACGTGAAAAGCAATTTTTACTCTTATTGACAGTCCATGGATCTCCACGGACTGTCAAGAAGAGTAAAAACAGCTATTCGCGTACTCCTAAAACATCAATACTTTGTGGCAAAATTTGAGCCAGATATGCCCACGGCGAACGAAATTACAGGCTTGAACATTTTGGACCCTATTTTTATCATTTTCCTCACTGAGCGTGGTTTTGAGATGAAAATCTTCTGCTCAGCATGGTCAAGCAGCTCATCCAGCAGCAAATATGGCGGAAACAACAATGGCTGAACATCATCAGAGTCCAGAACACACAGGAATGAAAAATACATACGATATGCAGCTCATACCTGCCTTCAAGGGGCTGTCGACGTCAATAGTGGCACCACTGATTTCAAAATGTTGAAAAACGTGGTCGCAACTTTGCAAGCTCGTATTTCCATCCCTACTGGACCTATCTGGCTCAAATTTTGCCACAAAGTATGGCATATTCTTGGGTTTCTGGGGACAAAATTTCAGCTTGATATCTACTGTAATACGGAAGTTATAAGGCTGGATCGTTAGGGAGATTTACGTGGGACACCCTGTACTTTCCAGCATACTCTACCTGTGAGGAAGAGCGACTACTGAATATTGTCATCATTGACAGCCTCGCCAACCAACAGTTGTATGGCCGTGGATAGATCGTTCGGCTTCTTCTTCTTCTCATTTGAGCTGTCCGTCTATACAACGCAAAAACAAGGCATGTACAAAGTGTCGCAAACAAAACCATCCCTTGGTTTCCAATTCAGAATGTGGGCTTTTGTGCAGTTAAATTGAGCCCTATTTCGTTTCGCCCTTGTTGTGTGGTGCTGTGTCTAGCAGCTTGCTTATTGGTCGGCGTATCGCCTTGGGGGCGTGACCGCAGCGCGCGGTCAGTTTTGGTCAGTGCATCGTCTGGGATGCGTGACCATACCGCACAGGTGCGATAATTAGGTGCAGCAGATATTATGATTGTCACAACTTACATGGAGGACGAAGCCATCGCTGCAAAATTTCAGGCAACGGAAGCGACACAACACTCCAGCCAGACCACCGATACGACTGAGTTGATCACAAGTTGAATATTCTCTGATCACAAGATTTCTGATCTGATGATTTCTCTGATGTGACAAGATGATATGATGATATATGTGAAAGCACCTGGAAAAAAGTAGTACTTGGAACATTACTAGGTGTAGTTGGTGTTCAAGGGCTTCAGTTGGACTCCCGATAACCGCCTGGAAGTCTCTTCTGTCTTTCCGAGTGGTTAGCGGGAGTCCGACTGAAGCCCTTGAACACCAACAGGCGATGCACGGACGTCAAGCCCAAACCAACCGCCAAATAACGAAGAAAGAAACAAGAATGAATTTCGGTGGCGCATGGGGCACATTGTTGAAAATATCTCAGGATCTAGGCGACGCAGAGCACCTACTACTGTGAATACTACTACGAATAAAATACATGGGGGACATTATTGGTCTGTCCCTGGACTGCAGATACGGTAGCCAGGAGAATAAAGCTTAGACGAAGAATCAGGAGACCTATTGAAACTGGTGACAGCAGCCGGCTACATTTTCTATTCATTATTGCACGGCTGATAAATTTGCGGTCTTGTCAGCGGTCAGCCTTTTTCTGCCAAAAATACGCAGCAGTCACTTCTGGTAATCATGCAAACTGCTTCATTTGGTGTTGATGACGTAAGGTAAACTGGAGCGTAATAAAGTAATTATGTCAGAAATTTGGAAGCAATAAAAATTCTGTTTTCTTATTCGTCGCACGTTAGTTGTTAATTTTATGTACAGATACACAGCAATAACACCTACGTTTCAGACTATAACGCGAAGGACTGCGAAAAGTCTCGCATGCACAGTTTCTGTTGGGGGAGGAAAATAATTGAGCAAAGAAAAAGAAAATCGTATATTTGGTTTGGCAACAGTGACAATAAATTTAATAGTGAACTCGTAGACAATTCTTCTGTGCAGTGCAGGTAGGTGTAGTACAGGTGGACGCTTAGGTATTGCAAGAGCGATTACAAACACTGTACAGTATGTATAAGAAACTGCACGGAAACAGAAGACGACACTGTTTTCTGTCCCGCATTCTATGCCCAGAAATTGTGCGTCCGTCCGTGTACATTTCGACGCCGCACAATACAACATGATCCACGATCGTCAATCGATCATTGAGTGCTTGTACGAAGAACAACGTTTGTTACTGTGTACTACTGTAAAATGTTCTTGCCCCACGAGTCCCGCAAATAACAGAGCATCAGTAATATCGCATGGACCACCGTGTAAAGTGTTCCACGTTTCATAGAAGGCAAAGTGGACTTGACTGTGCAAAGAACTCCTATATTCGGGGCAGTCATTTTTCAAGAAATTCTTGCCCGTTTGTATGAAAATGTGGACCTCCTTACGGTGGTCCATGCGATATTACTTATGCTCTGTTATTTGCTGGGCCTGAGGGTGTCCTGTGCGTGCATACTGTGTAACGTGCGTATACATTGTATTGTATGTAAGGTGTGTATTTATTTATACATGAAAGAATACTAAAAATGTCGGAAAAACCTCTACCGGCAGGCGAAATCTTCCCAACCCACGCCCAGAAGACCCATTTATCGCGCATAACTACGTACATACTAACTGTACCTACTCTCTAAAAATAGTTTGCGAAATTTGCCTCGTTTACCCAATCAATCACTTTCCCATGCGCCATCCCAGTTAACCGCTCCCAGGTCAATCTAGCTAGATTTTCCACGTACCTCCATTTCGTGGACTACTGGAATAATTCGTGAAGTACTTGGTTTTTGTTGGGTTTCCTGTACGTTTTGAAAATAAATTTTCTTGAAGTTGTGAAGGTAGAGCTAAAAATAATAACGAGACAATAACGAAACTACTGCGGCAGAAAGCACCGAAATTATATTTAGCTCTACTTTCCAGATCTAGCTAGATTGACCTGGGAGCGGTTAACGTGGATCAGCAGACTTGATAAGAGCCATTGTTTCCCACATTTTACACAATTTGCGGGTGTGTTCTTTATCTTTCTACTTGAGAGTTATTATTTTGCTATACAATGTATCTATCTTTAGAGAGTACCGTCAAAGAGAATTATTGCCTATATCTATGGCAATCACAAAACGGTGCATCACGAGCTAAAGGAGTCACGTCCCTCTTTTCGCCACTGATGCCTTATGTACATAGCATTTCCACCTGCCCTGCAGTCAGGTAGTGGCAGCAACCAACCGCTGCTTAAAGGTCACTCAACACTCAACTCGATTCGCTGCACTATTATTATTTTCGCCTGTGCGCGCATCCATATCTCCCTCCCTCACGCTATAATCCACGTGCCTGTGCGTTCATGACATTTACGTACGGACGCGTTATACGTAGTACACAGTATTTACAGTATCTACTTACTCGTTGCAGAATTCCCCTTAAATATGCCTAGCCTTGTGTAAAAATTTCGTCCCAAAAAGTGTAATCTAAACATAAGATATTGGTGCCTCAAGTTTTGACCACGAAAATCAAAAGTTCTTCAATCAAAACTGGCGATCAGAGTAAAACTTGTGGCATTTTTATCATAGCGCTAGTCGACGCCTGAAAAAGCCATGGTAATATTATTTTCCAACTCTGGAAACGTTTTCAGTTTACTAAAACAAAGCTTGCCCTGGAGAAATCCAAAAAAGGAATAGTTGGGAACCCAGATAGGGCGAACCACCGACTTGTCATTCAAAAACTTTTGATTTTCGTGGTCGAAACTTGAGGCACCAATATCTCACGTTCAGATTGCAGTTTTGAGACACAATTTAGGTTAGGTCCGCAAGCGGTTTTTTTGTCAATCCGGCTGAAAATTGCCGTGGCATTTTTGACCGCAGTGCTCTACGTCGCTTAGTTCTCGAGAAAAAATTTGAATGGAGTACGATGATGCTGAAGCTGATCGTACTTAGTAGGACATCTGGATCTGGCAACGCAACACCTGACAACACTACTGAGCAGGAACATGGACTTCTGAAGAAATGTGGCTCCTGCGTAGGGTACAAAGATACTGAACGCAGGTGTAGGCCAGTTCACTCACATCACATACAGCATTTGAAACCACACTAATCATAGTAAATCACAGTTGGGCAGGTGCACGTGCAGTACATATACTTACTACTTGTTTCATCCTGTTCTTCAGTGTGTTGAAGAGCGCTTCTCTGGAAATGCACCTTAGGTACCTTTTTATGGTCCAGCAGCCATTTTCCAAACATATTGGGACTTCCGCATTACATTGCTGACCAGTTTGCAATTTAACCCCTCCTGTATGCTGAGATACGGCTGCTGGTAGGCGCAATTTTCCCCCCACTTGCCCGCCACTTTTTTCAAAAATTCTTAGCATCATTCTACTCCATTTTCTTCGCAGATTTCGGTTTGGGGCATGCCCCTTCGATATTTTGATGAAAACACCATAAAAATTGACGAAAATGATCAAATTAGCCAAAATTACCGCGTTTTGGACTGTATCACGCCATATTCATCAAAATATCGAAGGGGCATGCCCCAAACCGAAATCTGCGAAGAAAATGGAGTAGAATGATGCTAAGAATTTTTGAAAAAGTGGCGGGCAAGTGGGGGGAAAATTGGGCCTACCAACAGCCATATCTCAGCATACAGGAGGGGTTAAATTGCAAACTGGTCAGCAATGTAATGCGGAAGTCCCATTATGTTTGGAAAATGGCTGCTGGACCATAAAAAGGTACCTAAGGTGCATTTCCAGAGAAGCGCTCTTCAACAAACTGAAGAACAGGATGAAACAAGTAGTACATACTCACATACAGCATTTGAAATCACACTAATCACAGTAAATCACAGTTGGGCAGGTGCACGTACATTGTACGTACGTACTGCATGCATACACCAAAGTACCCTAGGTAAGTACAATTCAGTAATTTAAACGCAGGTAGAAGGTAGAATCAGATAAAAAGTGATATCAACTTGGTGAAACCATACTTATGGGGGGGGGGGGGGGGGGTACGTACGTACGTGGTACGTAACTTGAGGCGCATTTGCGCCCCTGTTTTCTTTTTGCTCACCAAAATTCAGCTGCCAGTGGTGCAAAATTACTGCATGTAGATATGAAGACATGCCAGAGACCAACCAGCAAATCGGGTCTTTTGGTCTTTTGCGCACCTCAAGTGTTCAGTTTACCACCTGATGAGGCTCCAAGTTTTGTGGAGCGAAACGTTGTGCATAAAGTGTTTCGCCATCTACGTTCCCTCTGGCCTGACCCATCGTACATCATAGCTTTGCCTAAAGTTTTTGCGGGCTACCTACCCCCCCCCCCCCCCCCTGAGTAGGCAGGCAAGATGCATAGATACAAGATGGTTTCACATCACAGTTTGCTCAGCGATACATTTTGCCGTAGCGCAGTGGTCAGGGGTGGAAGTTTCGCAGGTTGTCCCAGGCTAGCCGTGAGAAATGCTTGCATCTTTTTCCATGAGTCTTCCTGCGCTGCATTGTGCCATTCAGCTCTACCACCCCACGCCATACAACCACCTGCAAGAAAAAAATCGATCGAACACGGTCTGGTCGCATAAAAGGTGGCACAGGGTGATGGATGATGACCAGCCGAATCATCAATGTCACGAGTTCACCCAGACTGCTCAACACAATACAGAATACAGCAACAAATTCATAATCTATGGATGAACTCGTGAGTTTGACGTTTCGAGCTTTTCCCACTAACTCTCACCGACAACTCTGTGCCAGCTCATAGCGCAGTGCGGCATGTAAGGAACATCTAGCAGATGGCCAGAGTTGGGATATGACAACAGCGCGTAGTTCTGCTTCATGCCAGCTCTCTCTAGCCGGTCGATCAAAATTTGCGCCGACTGGGCAGAACACATGTCCTGATCATCTTCAGACACCAGAAAGAGAAAATGTGAAGGTCGCACGCTGGTTTCTATGGGAAAGACGCTTTCTGGCACCGTTGGCATGTCCTTCTTCACGGCGATGTAATGCAACACACCGTCCCGAAAATCCAGGTCAGCCACGTCGATGTGTTGCCTGAAACAAACAGAAGAGTTAGGGATCATTTACAAATTACGTCACCGCTAAGGGGGAGAGGGTCCCCCGCTGACTGCCGAAAAGTGATGTCATGGTGACGAAAACCTCAGGCGCAAAATGCCAAATTCTCCTCTTTGCCTGCCACCTTCCGGCACCTCTTCATATTCTACCACACAGTAATTTTGCGGCTCTGGCAGCTGAATTTTGGGGCGCAAGTGGAAAACGCTGGGGCGGAAATGTGCCTCAAGTTACCACGTACCTACCCCAACCCCCCCCCCCCCCCCAGGGGGTGTCAGCAGCTGCGGCTGCAGTGATGATGATGATGTACAGCATGCTGGCTGATGCATATATAGTAGGGTACTGTGGGGTAAACCCGGACATGGGGTAAACCCGGACACCTAAGCTTTTCTGAACTTGCCGCTTGCTTCAGCAAATGATGAACATGGTAGCTCATTTGAAAGAGGAGAGGTCAAGGAATCGTTTGGTAGAATACTTGTCTCACTAAATCGGTCGTATGGTTACTGAGACATGCTAGGTGTCCGGGTTTACCCCACAGTTCCCTATTTGTGTTGCGCCAATGTCTTGCGTGGGATTACCCTGCCAAAGGCCATAGCTTTCCCTGGTATTCAATCGGATTGTATGCGTCGACTTGGTGGTCCCCATTGATCCAAACGGCAGCCGCTACCTGAAATTTGTGCAAAATTACCTGCAAGACGCCGTATTCATTCAAGGGAGATTTAGACTTGTGCACTCGTGCGTAAGTATACTTACGGGTGTGCGTAAGTATATTTACTTGCAGCATTTTTGCCATTTTTCTTACTCTGTGGTGGTGAAGTTGAGTTTACATTTAGCAAAGTATTCTCAATTTCACCTCCACGGAGTAAAAAAATGCCAAAAATGCTGCAAGTAAACATACTTACGCACGCGTGCACAAGTCTAAATCTCCCTTCATTGCATTGGTGAAAATGGAAACATTTCCATCATTTACATGAGGTGAAAACGTGGCCAACAGTGCAACCAAGGTTCCACCTAGCGACACACCGACTGCACCAATGCCATTGGACAGGACGTCGTCTCTGTTGGCCAGCCATTCAACAGCTTCCTAAATCGATTGATTGGTGCGCTTCAGACGTGTTCCGAGTTTGCTCCGAGCGAATTCGCTCCGAGTTTGGATTAAGACTTCGTTTTGAACCGAAACGATCGTCAATTACTCACACGTCTTCGAATTACAAACTCGGTTGTTCACACGCACGTTTGGAATAACGGAGCGAGTTCGGTGCGAACTCGGAGATTTTACATGGTGAAGCATAGTCAGGGCTCGTCTGAAGCGCACCATTGACACCAAACAAAACATAAATACGCAAACGATCGCGAGTTGCAACATCAGGGTGCAATTCACCGACGGTCACCGATGCATATACCCTGACTACATACATACTACATACATACATACATACATACTACATACTACATACATACTACATACACACTGTGCATGCATACAGTAGGGCGCTACACACGTAGCGAGAAATTTCCGGGTGGGGAAGCATGCGATGAAGCATAGGGAGGGATGCCGTGAATTCACCGTAAAATTTTCTTACCTGTTCACACTTGGTGATTTTGCGCGTGGGAGCAGGTGAGAAATGCTCATCAAAATGTACAAAGAATTCGGAAGTCAAACTCATCTCGACTTCATCGCAGCTTACTCACTACGTGTGCAAGCGCACTGAGTGAGAAAAGGTAAGAAAAATTTTGCGCGTGGGAGCAGGTACAGAATTGTTCAAAATGTACAACGAATTCGGCAGTTCAAACTCATCGCGAATTCACCGCGAGCTTACTCACTTCACTACGTGTGCAAGCGCACTCTACCAACAAACTTACCAAGAAATACTCCAGTTGCAGAGGAGTCTCCAGTGACTCCTGCAGATCCTCGTAATCAAAAAATGCCAGCGCCAGCACGATGAAACCCTTGGAGGCGAGCAGAGCCGCTCTGTGCTCCATTAAAGGGCGGATGTGGCAAAGATTTCCCATAAGTGAAGGCGAGGATCGATTTTTCAAATTTCCTTCGGTGAACTATGCAGTTTTACATGCTGCATCGATCCCACCCACCTGCCTCGATGCGAGAAAAAAAACCCACTTGTAAAGCGTGTTTCGCAACGTTTTCACGCAATTTATTGCGAAACACCCTTTGCAAGTGGGTTTAGGCAAAATCGTGTCAAGACAGGCGGGTTGGATCGATTTGAAGAAATTTGAAAAATCGATCCTCGCCTTCACTATGGGGAAATCTTTGCCACATCCGCCCTATAAACCTCCAGCGGTCCCATACATATCCACAACACCAGGACAACGAACAGGCACTAAAAATAAAACAGGGGAAAGGCTACTTACGATATGCGGTAACGCGATTGGGTTGGTTGATAGCGACCCCGCGGTATTTAGTGAAAGTTTGGATCGGTGTCTGCGGGGTCGCCCACGTCATTTGTTGTCAATTCTTCTATTCACTCGCTCCTTTTCCGTTCCCAGATGAATGGACAACGTCGACGACCCCGCAGGCATCGATCCACAGTTTGCACTAAATACCGCGGGGTCGCTATCGACCAACTTAATCGCGTTAGCGCTTATCGTCCATACTACTCTCTAGTCGATCGAATTTGCAAACTTGTAGGCCTACACATAAATTTGATGCATAATACTGTAATGCCGCGTTTATAACCCCCCTCGAATATAACCCCCCTCGTATATAACCCCCCCTAATCGGTCACTAAGCTCATTTGCCCTCGTTTATAACCCCCTATCACAAACCGCAAACGACAGTAAAAATCAATGCTTTTTGCATAGAAAACGTGAAGAAAACACTGTTTTACTGCGATTTGCTGCAAAAACAGTGCATCTGACAGCTTTCCCTACACTTTCTACCTGACGAACAAAATTATGTCTCCTTGAAAAGGTTACTTTTTGGCAATTTCTGAGATGTTATGAGTCAGTTTTCACCAGGTATCAGGTTATTGCCTCAGAAAACACCCCAAATAAGGTCAAAAATGAGCTCAGGAGGTCAAAAAAACCCGTATCGGGCGCTGTTGGAAAAAGCCCTCGAATATAACCCCCCCTCTTGTATAACCCCCCTCGTATGTAGCCCCCCCTAGTCGGCCACTAACGTTTTATTAACCCCCGGGGGTTATAAACGCGGCATTACAGTAGCCTGCTGTACCTTTCGGTTCGAACAGCATATGGAGTATCGAATTTGCAAACTTGTAGGCCTACACATCAATTTGATACATAATAAGTAGCTGTTGTACCTTTCGGTTTGAACAGCACCCCGCGTACCCTGCCGCACGTCGGTGTATTTGCCGTGTTCAGAGGAATCCGGTCTACCATTGGGTGTAAACAATATCGATCGATATTTAACTGCAAACGAGGCAAATACGGTAAAACAGAATTCGCACCACTGAAAGCAGGGTTTACCCCGCAAGATTACATACAGTAAGCAATCAACAGGTTTTAAGGGCACCGCACGTCGCCTCAAGTCAATGAAGACCACAAGTTTGGCAGCGAAACAAATAATCACCACAAAACAGCCCGAAGGGTCAACCTAGCAGTTTGATGTTTCACACCATACAGAACCAGCAACGAAGAAGCTGGTCGGATTCCTAAGCCTAAGCCTAAGCCTAAGCCTAAGCCTAAGCCTAAGCCTAAGCCTAAGCCTAAGCCTAAGCCTAAGCCTAAGCCTAAGCCTAAGCCTAAGCCTAAGCCTAAGCCTAAGCCTAAGCCTAAGCCTAAGCCTAAGCCTAAGCCTAAGCCCAAACATCGGCACGGTTCCCAGGGTGGGGGGGGGGGGGGGTCTGTCAGTGGGGTTATGTTGGAGCAGAAAAGTGGGGGCAGCCGCATACCCCAGGAAAAAAATTTTTCCTGACGTACCCCCACAATTTCCAGCATACCCCCAAAAAGAAATAGTCTGTAGCACCCCCAAAAAAACAGCAACATACCCCCAAATTTTATTGAAATCGGGGTACCGTATTTACCTGTGCATTGCCCCCCCCCCCCCCAAAGCATAGCCCCATATTGGCAAAACATAAAAAATTCCCTATGCATAGCCCCCCCCCCCTATGCATAGCCCCATATGTACTGTGGGGTACCAGAACCTACCTACATATATAAGCTGGTCATAAGCTACCTATAGCCACTCCCACACCAAGCTAATTTGCCTATAAGCGGGGCTATGCATAGGTAAATACGGTATGTTGGCGCTAATATGGGGGTATGTTTGGGGTTATGTGAGCAGAAAATCATAGACTGGGGGTACGCGTGGGGGTATGTTGATTTTATTTTTGGGGGTGTGTTTGGGGTATTGTTCAAATTCTCAAAATCAGGGGGTCTGCGTGGGGTAATATGTGAGGGGGTGGGTGGGGGTGTGCTAAACATACCCCCAGCTGACCCCAGACCGACGTCTGCCTAAGCCTCCACTGAATGAAAGCCAAGCTGGCTAAGATATCCTAGACCATAAAGCCACGTACAGTAGGCTACATATTTCCACCGAATAGGCTATCATCAATCAACCTATATTGCCACTTGAGACTATCATAAGCCTATATCGCAGCCTATCCACCATATGCAGTAAGGGAATTGGGTTGGTCGATGGTGACCCCGCGGCATTTAGTGAAAGTTTGGATCGGTGTCTGCGCGGTCGTCGACCTTGTGCAATCATCTGGGAGCTGAAAAGGAGCGAGTTAAAGGAGGAATTGACAACAAAATGACGTCGACGACCGCGCAGACACCGATCCAAACTTTCACTAAATGCCGCGGGGTCACCATCGACCAAACCAATTCCCTCACTGCATATGGTGGATAGGCTATCATATCATAGCCTATGAATAAATTGCCAACTATCACAGAACATGCCTACCCACGCTAACTCATGTTGGGTTTATCTAATCCAGGGCAGTTTTTTAAAAAGATATACGTAGGTGCTCCCCTACCCTCAGTAATCAATAATCAGTAGGATCCTACCACGTGCATAGGCAGGGAAGGTGCAAGCTGCGGTGATTGATCAGTCACGAACTGGGTCACGTGGTCGCGATGGAGACTAAGCTGAACGCTCATTGGCTCAGACACGTCACGTGGCATCAGACGCAAGCCTTTCCGCTGTCCAGGTAGCTGACGCAGCGACCAGAACAAACCCATGCCATGCACACCTATAAAATAGTCAGAACAGGCACAGGCATGTTCCATAGTAACAGTACGTACAGTACATTATAGTTGGATGGTTGGCAGTCTACCACCAGTGATCCACCAGTCATGCCGCGTTCACCAGACGCCCATAAATTCGTACGTCCCTACGTCCGGCCGTTCGTCATCGTCAACACGTAAAACGTGTCCGTCCATCAGTCAACCCAACCCGACGTCAACCGCATACGGGTTGACGAACGGACGGACGGACGGACGAACGGATTTACGGACAACTGGTGAACGCGGCATCAGTACAGAGTAGTCGAATCAGACAACAGGCCAAATTACTCGTAATGAGGAAATAAATCGGTCTTTCGCGTTGAAACATAGGAGTCGACGAGTACGGTCCGACTTTAACCCCCACTTTCTAAAGCAGTCTGACCGTGTGAGTACATACTTACTTATCCTCGAACCTAACATCTTCTCGTCATTTGCACACCCACGCCACGTTCACACGAGCTGTTACTTACTAACTCATACCGAGCAAGTACGAGTAAGGTGCGAGTTGGTCGCTGCATTGATCAGACGAGTAAGCTCGTCCGATCAGACGAGCTGCATTGCACGAGTAAGCAAGCACTCACGCGGTCAGACTGCATAGCACAAGCGAGTTCAAGTCTAAGGCTCCTATATGTTTCAACATGAAAGACCGATTTTTTCAGTGTCCGATGTCGCCTAGAATTTACGAGATGCGGTAGCGCGATTGGGTTGGTCGATAGTGACCCTGCGTTATTTAGTGAAAGTTTGGATCGGTGTCTGCGGGGTCGTCGACGTCATTTGTTGTCAGTTCTTCCTTTCACTCGCTCCCATACCTTCATACGTCCCTCCCAAAGATGCTTGGCGCTTCAGGTTCAAACAGCCTTCCTTGTCAGCCAAAAAGTAGGCGTCCGACCCAAATTTTCCGCTTTTATGATCCACCATTGCTTGAATAGTGTACGGTTTTCGGGGCTCCAGGCCCCTTGCACATATTGATATGGCTTCATCAAACATGGACAGTTTTGGTTGAGCAGACAGCATTGCACCGGCAGGAGCTATGAATTCTTGGCAAAAACACTAGCCTTACTTTTGTTCCAAACCAAACGCACATCCTACCAAAGGACAAGTATGGTACTGAAGTGAAACAGTGTGAACTAATCCGGACAAAGAAGATGCAATTATAAACTTTTTATTCACCGAATATACGTACGTATTCACTCATACGCACGTAGGCGTTGTTCGTGGTTGAATAGTGACTAATGCATGGACAGCACTGTGTACCAAGATTTCATACGATATGAACGAGAAGGAACACTTCACCTGACTTTACCATCAGTACATAAAGAAGACACTTTGCATATATCCAAAATTATGTATCCACATATATCAAAGTCCAAACGCAAGGAAGGCAATAGTGTTTGGTTGGTGGGTATACATACATCGTAGAAGAGAAGACTATATACCATAGTATACAATTCACACAAACACAATTCTGACGAATTCACACAATACAATGTACCTACACTGTGAATATTACGAACAAAATACTTCAGCATGCATACATTGCAGGTGTACAACCATTCAAAAAAGCATCACAGCACACGATGTGCACACATGCATATCCCTAGTAACATACGTACAAAGAATATGTAAAAGTGCACACCTAGTTCATTTCATACTACCAAGGGTCCATCCATACAATATTATGGACCCTTGATATTTCATACGTTTACGTACAAACGGACCGTACAATAGCACTCAGATTGAACAACACTGAGATAAACCAATGTGAAAAGAGAGAACGGGAAAGTCTCAGGCACAAATATAGCACAACACGTCAGCAGTCGAAATTGAAGGGTTCCTTTCAACAACACCTGTCTCTCTGTGTGTAGCAAAGAAAAGCCAACGTAAAAACATATAATACAAGCACAGTTTAATACCTTCCAAGAGTAGAAAAGACAAAGCATAGGCTAATGCGGGGCAAATCACGCCTGGGGTAATTCGGGCCATCCCAGCCACACATAATAGGTACAGTATCTTCAGTATGTAGGCTAATACAGGGTAATTTATTTCTCCTGAACGATTTTGATTGCCAATTTCAACAGGTTGCCCTGCACCGATTTTGCTCAAATTTTGCCCACATATTCCCGAGCGCTTACCATTTACTTGGTAAAAATTTAGTTAAAATGCTGCACTGCTAGTAAACATTATCCCCTTCCTTTCGAAATTGCAATTTCGAGCTTTTCCAACTCACTTTTTACTGCCTAATGATTGAAAGCCTCTTTTTGGAGCCCAACGGCTCTTTCCTTAGAGGAAAATAGTTTCAGCAAGATGGAACTAAACCCAATACAGCCAAAGAACATTCACAGTGTTGTTGGCTTTGCTTGGAGATTTATGCCAGTGCCGCATCATCAGCTGATGAGCCATAATCACCAGGTTTGATGACTCCCGAAATTTTTCTGGGGGCGCAGAGAGCAAAAAAATCTACAAAACGATCCAAAGCCGTTTACCATTTGAAAAAATTGCAGCTGTGCCACTAGCCATGTTTTCCAAAATTTTGATAAAAGAACTGTAGCAGTAGTCAAAAATTATGGTGAAAATGTTGAAAAATTGTGATCTCATGTTCTCTGTACAGACGTGGGCCTGGGGGTGAGGGGGGGTATGTTGAACGCACCCCCACCCCTACCTCTCCATACCCCCACCCGTACCCCCAGGAAAAATGAAAAGCAACATACCCCCGCGTACCCGCAGAAAAAAAACAGCACTACGTATCCCCACCGCGTAACCCCAAACTTGAAATCAGCAGTTTGTCTGCCAGGACACGTACCCCCACCCTTTTTTCCTCTGGCTTACATCCATGCTCAGACTTTTTGCACACTCCACAAAGTGCATGCATTCTCAAGAATTGTTGTTTGTAGTTGCATAATGTAGTGAATAGTTTTATAATGGTTTATCCCTATCATTCTAGACAAGTTGCTAAAGTATTCAAAAGTGGAAATTCAATTCGAACACATACTTATTTGTACATACCACTCTTATCAGCCCACCACTGCATTTTGTATAAATATTACAAGGTGCACAATAATAAGACTGTCGCACTGTGTGCAAAAAAATAGTGCTCATTTTTTCTGGGGATAGGTAGGCCTATTGTATAGACTTTGTGGGGTTATGTAGCATATCATTTACAGTTGGGGGTACGTAAATATGCTGGGGGTACGTGAGGTTTTTTTCCTGGGGGTACGTAAAAAATCTGGGGGTACGTGGCCAAAAAAATTTTTTTGGGTGGGGGTACGCAACACCCCCCCACTTTTGACCTCCTGCATACCCCCACTGACAGACCCCCACCCTCAAAACCGTGCCCACGTCTGTCTGTAGTAGGGTAACATGGGGAAAGTGGACCACCCAACGCGTTCTCCAGAACCAAAGCATGAAACAAAGCAAACCTTGGGTGGCCCCTTTCGTTTTGGCGCATGGGGACCGACCCAGGACTCATTGCAGCGTTGGGTGCTTTAGCAGCAGGGTATAATATGGCGGGGCAAATCCAGCCATGCGAAAATCCAGCAACCAAAGCTTCAGGGCTGCACATCTCAGCAACCAATGGACCGATTGAGACAAGTGTGATATCAATCGATTCCTTGAGCTCTCATCTATCAAATGAACTCTTTGGTTCATCACTAGCTGAAACAGCAAAAGCTCACAAGAGCTTCGTTGGCCGGGTTTACCCCACAGTACCCTACATAGATAACATACATACATAGACATACATAGATAGTACCCTTTTTTTACCCCCTACCCTTTTCCTGAATTCAAAACTTCTCCGTCGTTCTAATCGTCGTTGCCGCACCACCGCTGCTGCCCTCCTGTTTCAATACAGCTACAGCTGCATCCTCTCCTTTCGTCATTCTCTTCAGCTCCGATTCCAGCCAGAGTCGCGTCTCTTTCAGTCTCACTCTTTCCAATTCCAGCTCCTGGTTCAGTCGCTTCAACCGGTCGCATCTCCGTCTCCAGTCCTTCTCCTCTTCCTCCTGCCCCAAATCTAGCAACGGCGCCGGGGGTAACGCGCCGGAGTACCTGAAGCAAAAAAGGTTACCCCATTTTACCCCATCATTACCCCACACAACAGTACAGGATGTATCAGAATAAACTCTCCGGGTGTTTGTTGCGCCTCTCATTGCCTGCGCAAACGTTGAAGCCTTAGTATATATATACTGCAAGAGATCGCAGTGTAAAATGACGCTCCGTTGTGGAGTTATAAGCACAAACATCCGGAGAGTAAATTCTGATACACCCCATACATAACTGTAATAATTAGCCCAATTACCTCACATAATAATCCCAATAGGCCTACGCGTTGCCCCACAATTTCACCAGCACTCTACCCCACATAACTCATTTATGGACCAGTTACGTTGTCGCGATGGGGTGGGTCGATAGCGACCCCACGGTATTCAGTGGGGCGCTACACACGAGCTCCGAGCGAATTCGGACAGAATATGGAATGACTTCGTTGGTTTTGAACCGAATCGAACATCAATTACTCATACGTCTTCGAACTACAAAACATACCCGGTTGTTCACACGCACGTTTGGAAAAACGGAGCGAGTTTGAAGTTTGAAGCGAACTCGGAGATGTTACATGTTGAAGCATAGTCAGGGCTCCGAATTCGGAGCGAATTCAGAGCTCACGTCTGTGGCACCCAGTGAAAGTTTAGATCGGTGCCTGCGGGGTTGTCGACGTCATTTGGTGTACATTCTTCTCTCTTTTCACTCGCTCATTTTCCGCTCCTAGAGGACTGAACGAACACCGTCGACAACTCCGCCGGCACCAATCTAAATTAATACCGCGTTCACCAGATGTCCGTAAATCCGTACGTCCGTCCGTCAACCTGTATCCACCACATGCAGTAAGGCGATTGGGTTGGTCGATGGCGACCCCGCGGTGTTTAGTGATAGTTCGGATCGGTGTCTGCGCGGGGTCGTCGACGTCATTTTTTGTCAATTCTTCCTTTCACTCGCTCCTTTGACGCTTCCAGATGATTAAACAAGGTCGACGACCCCGCAGGCACCGATCCGAACTTTCACTAAATGCCGCGGGGTCGCCATCGACCAATCCAATCGCCTTACTGCATGTGGTGGATACGGTTGACGTAGGGTTGGGTTGAAGGACGGACGGACACGTTACGGGTTGACGAACGGACAGACGGACGCACGGACTTACATACATACAGACGTCTGGTGAACGCGGCATTACACGGGGCCAACTCGCGACTATCCAGGAGCTTAGCGCAACTGGCTAATACGTACCGTTTGCGACTGAGACCCACATCCGGCCAATCAACGTCTTGCGTGGTGATGGTCTGCGTTTCCACGTCTCTGATTGGCGGAGAAGGAGGAGGCGGAGACGGGGGCAGAGCTGCTTGAGAGGAGGCAGAAGCACCCGGCAATCGTTCCTCCGTTCGGACCTGATAAGTAGGGTACTATGGGGTAAACCCGGACACGGGGGAAACCTGGACACCTAGTATATCTCAGCAACTATAAGACCGATTGAGACAAGAATGCTACCAATCGATTCCTTGAACTCTCCTCCTCTTTCAAATGAGCTACCATGTTCATCATTTGCTGAAGCGGCAAGTTCAGAACAGCATAGGTGTCCGGGTTTACCCCACAGTACCGTACAAAAGATGAGTATCATATAACAACAGCAGTACGTACAAGTAGAGGAATAAGGAGGCCGGTAATTTATGTGGCTGGGGAAAAGTGCGTAAAACTCCGATTGTGCAAAATCTCATTTTCAGATTGTGCTATTATAATAGTCCGGCCAGAGAGAGGATATGGGATTCAAGTCGTCCTGTGTAGTTTGCATGTACGTACTTCTGCTAAATAGGAGTACGCTAAGCACGGACAGAAATCCGCATTTGTGAATCTTATTTTACGCAACGCGCCTTGAATGCCATAGAACTCTTACTGGCCAGACTAAAAGGCCCTCCAGGTGTGTAGTTCACTGGTTGGGCGCTCGCCTGTATGTAAAGCAAGAGGTCCAGGGTTCGATTCTCTCGCAACTATTCACGCTAATGTCACATTCGCCACAACCCCCTCCCCCAATTTTTGCGTGACATAGGGTTCGATTCCCTCGCAATTATTTGCATGCCTACCCTTTCGTATTCCCGCTGCATCCGTTCCTGGTCCTGATCCGCAGGCTCCTTCTTGAACGCCTGATTGAAGTCGAGGGAGGCGGAGCGGCCGTGGCGCTGGGCCGGGGGTCGGGGCGGGGGCTTGGGCGGCGGGCCCTTGGGCGGTTCGAATCCCCCCTTGGCCGTCAGCATCTGTTGCGGTGTGACGCCCGTGGGTAGGGTGGAGGAGCGTTTCTGAGTTCCGCCGTGTGAGGCGGAAAGGGGAAGGGGGTTGGAGGGGTAAATATCGGTGTCGTCCGCGTCGCCTGAAAGCAAAATCAATATCGGTGGTTCACTGGATTTTTACACATACCCCGAGGAGGCGCCATTGTTGACAACCCGAAACAGATTTGATGTTGGTTTGTTGTCCGTTTGGGTGTTGTCGGATTGCAGACGAACGGACAACAAAACGGACAACAAACCGACAACACCCATATATGAACGGAAAACAAACGGACAACAAACATGTTTCGTGTTGTCGACAATGACTCCTCCTCGGGGTATGTGTTAACTTATCCTCAATTTTCTCATCACGGTGGTCAACCAGTTGCGCAACCGACGCCACCGACATATGGAGGAGTTGCGCAACTGACGTCAACCGACACATGGAAGTTGCGTAACCATGGCATCGGTTGGCGGTTGCGCAACTCCATGTGTCAGTTCGCGTCGGTTGTGCAACTCCTCTACGTGTCAGGAATTATATATTTTTGGTGTCAGTTAGCGTCGGTTGCGCAACTGGTTGACCACTGTAGTAGCACTGTAACTGGGGCGCTACAGACGATCTCCAAGTATGCTCCAAAACAAACTCGGCTGTTCACACACACGTTTGCGAAAAAAACGGAGCGAGTTCGGTGCGAACTCGGAGCTTTTACATGTTGAAGCATAGTCAGCGCTCCGAATTCGGAGTTCACGTGTGTAGCGCCCTGCTGGCTATGCTATTTCTCGATTTACCTCCTCCATCTTGCCGATCATAGTGATAATACTCCACAGTGTTTGAGCCGACGGCGTATCCCCTTAACTTCACCGGAATCGGCCGTTCCACTTCCTGATGAGCCTGCTGCTTAACACCTCCCGAAGTTCCCGTCGCCGCCGCAGTAGTCGTTGTTAACTCATCCTCCTTCGCGGGAGGGGGAACGTCGGTAAATTCGGCTCTTTTCGACGACACCGAAGATGATGGAGATGTGCTCTGAGTATTCGTCTCGCGTTTCTGAGGACTCTCGTCAAAATTCTGCCACGTTTGACCACCGGCTGCCGCTCCCGCTTCGGATGGGTTAAGCTGAGGAGTCGGAGTGGTTCTAGGAGGGGTTAAAGGGGGCACCAGGTGAGGCGGCAACTGCTCGGGCACTGGTACATTGCCTAGAAACAAAAAAGGAATACACGCAGCCTTGCTTGGACCGTTAACCCCCTCCATAATCTCAGATGGCCGCCTGGCCGCATACGTTCCTGGCCACCCCACGGCTATAGGCGGCCACGGCCGTAAGGGTTGCCACAAGGGGGTGTTGCGGCCAGGCGGCCATCTGAGATTACGGAGGGGGTTAACATTGAAGACGCGCGCTCGCTCGGCGTATGCAAAGGCATGGACAACCATGGATGCGCTCGGCGTGTCCATGGCCCGGTATTATGTAAAGGCAGAGACCATATTATAGTCCGCCTCTAATGTGATTTCTGTTACGTACTGCGTACGGATTATGTGTCAAGAGGTCGAGTCGATGCGTTGACACTGCGTCAAGAGATCGAAAGTATGTGTCGCTTGGTCGAGTCAAAACTGGCTGCGTCAATTGATCAACTAGGTGAGCCAACAGGTCAACAGCCATGAGTCAAGGGGTCAACTGACTGCGTCAAGTGGTCGAATCGGCTTTTGCGACAAAAGGTCGAAACATCAACGTTACCTACGAGTCTTGTGTATCGTTATTGTGTGACTTATCTTTGAGAAAACGTGTCTCAGACAAAAGTAAAAAAACGGAATAAACATATAGCTGAAATACATACTATATGTACAATGACGTGAGATGCTTATTCCTGACCTACCAGGTGAGCCTAAGCCTAAGCCTCAGCCGGTGAAGCCTAATCCGCAGCCTAATCTTAAGCCTAAGCCCAACCCTAAGCCTAAGCCTCAGCCTAAAGTGAAGCCTAATCCTCAGCCTAAGCGTAAGCCTCAGCCTAAATCTAATCCTCAGCCTCAGCCTAATCCTCAGCCTAAGCTTAAGCCTCAGCCTAAAGTGAAGCCTAATCCTCAGCCTAAGCTTAAGCCTAAGCCTAAGCCCAACCCTAAGCTTCAGCTTAAGCCTAAACCTCAGCATAAGCCTGACTCGACCTGTTGTCGCACCCACTTGATGAGTTGACGCACCTGTTCCCTGGTTGATCTCTTGGCACATGGAGTTGATCTCTTGTCGCAACTCTCTGCTGAGCGCTCGACTTTTTGACGCACGATTTTTTGCCCCACCTATTCGACCTACTGACATACCCCAGTTTTTCAGGGTCGACCTCTTGACGAACTCGATCTCTTGACCAACTACCCTGCGTACGTATGGCAATAGCGTCAGAGGTCAGCAGTGTAGTGCATACGTAAACTAGTTCTAAATTTTAGGTATGCAAGACGAGTTTAGCAATCTGTCCTTGCTTGGACCGGCACCTGGTGATGTGCCTAAGCCCAAAGCTGTGACCGAGGGTAGCGGGTTCGATTCTCATTCGGTCCTATTTCTCAAGCTCTCCCCCCCCCCCCCCCCCCTTTCTGGGCCCGTCTATCGCCATACGGAACGCGGCACGTCACACATCTCCTACCCATACAGCACCCAATCAATCTGGCAACCTTACAGTACCTTTGACGTGCAGTACGATGAGATGCATGGCGGTGGAGAACTCGGGGAGGTTGAGCCATCCGTCCTGGTTCACGTCCGCCAGCTGCCAGATGCGAGAGAGCAGGTCGCGACTCAGCCCGGACTTGCGGAAGAAGCGAATCACACCCGCGTCCGCGCCCCGAATCGCCCCGCCCTGCACATCCACGCAGCCTGCAGCAGCAGCAGCGAAAGGAATTTACAAACAGATGAGATGGGTGTTATTATTATGGCGGCAATGGGAAAAGAAAAGGAATGGGAAAGGCAATTGGTAAATCCGGCAATGGGAAAAGCCCGAATCACCCCGCCCACATCCACGCTACTTGAACAGCAAAAGGAATTGACAACAGAAAAGATGGGTATCACAGGGGTGAACCCGCCGGCCATGGGAAAAGCCGCCCACCTAAGTTTCAGCCAACCAATGGACCGACTGAGAGTAATAAATAATAATCCACGCAACCTGAGCGACGGAAATTTACCACAGAAAAATGGGTATCACGGGGGTGAACCGGCCGCATACAGTAAGTTTCAAGGCTGAATATCACAGCAACCAATGAACCGATCGAGACTAATAATTATGTCAATCGCTTCTTTGAACTCTCCTCTTTAAAATCAGCCATTGGTTCATCATTTGCTGAAACAGCGGAGGTTAGAGTGGCCGGGCTTATCCCACGGTACTGGTGCAGTGGGGTACGGTACCAGACCGATTGGTGGGGTAAGCTCAGCTCGGACAGGCTTTATCACCAGGCTTACAGGGTTCAACCCGCATGACTACACACACAGGTCAAATCATCACGTTTTCACGGCACGCCAACCCTAGTTGGTCAACATAGCTTCGCTGTCGTACTGTACATACCAGTGGTAGCCTTCTGAAGCTGTTTGAAGTTCTGCTGGTAGTAGAGTCTCTGTTCCTCCGACATGGCGTAGGGTTCCTCCTCCCCGTCTGCGAGACTCTGCGCGTCCGCCTCTGAGAAGGCGTCGGCCTCCAGCAGGTTTCGCGTCTCCAGATCTGCACCCGCTTCCGCCGCCAGTTCAGCCTCAGTGGCGGCTGCCGACTCGCCATTCTCGACTACAAAGAGATAAAAGTAGTCCAACACATTCAAGAATTTCGTATGTAGTAGGGTACTGTGGGGTAAACGCAGACACCTAAGCTTTTCTGAACTTGCGGCTTCAGCAAATGATGAACATGGTAGCTCATTTGAAAGAAGAGAGTTCAAGGAATCGATTGGTAGAATACTTGTCTCAATCGGTCAATTGGATGCGGAGATATACTACATAGGTGTCCGGGTTCACCCCGTGTCCGGGTTTACCCCACAGTACCCTATAACTCCTGTAATTGGGGAAAACGGGCGAAAATGCCGGGTAATGGCGCGTTCACCAGACGTCCGTAACGGACGTCCGTCCATCCGTCAACTCATATGGGTTGACGAACGGACGGACGGACGAACACTTATGGGTTGACGAACGGACGGACGGACGTAACGGACGTCTGGTGAACGCGCCATAAAGCGAAAAATAGGTGATTTGAAAACCCAGATATTTAGGGAGCGAATACAGGCCAAGGCCTTCTCGTTTCTTTTCACTACGGCGCCCATTATTCCCACTTCAGGCGTTATGTATTCTTGGTACACACCATACATACCTTGCGGAGGACTCCGTCTTCTTCTGCCTCTCTTTCTTGACTGTTTTCTGCTGGCAGCAGAAGACGATGCGGGCGAAGTTTGACTCGTCGTCTCTGTCGATGCATCCGCCTACAAATGGGAAGAACAAAATGCGCATTTCTCTCCGTGCTTCATTTACCATATGTGTACGTCACTAAATCCGTAAGTCCGACGTACAGTATCTAGTACATGGTCGTTTGCGGTGCCATATCCACCATATGCAGTAACGCGATTGGGTTGGTCGATGGCGACGGTCGCGGCATTTAGTGAAAGTTTGGATCAGTGTCTTCGGGGTCGTCGACGTCATTTTTTGTCAGTTATTCTTTTCACTTGCTCCTTTTCCGCTCCCAGATGATTGAACAGGGTCGACGACCCCGCAGACACCGATCCAAAGTTTCACAAAATGCCGCGGGGTCGCCATCCACCAACCTAATCGCCTTACTGCATGTGGTGGATACTCCTCGATAGTCGGACGTGGAGCGGAACGATGTAAGCAGGAGCAACATTACTGTGTACACAGGCACACACCAGTACTGTCCCTAGTACCTACCGACCTCTTCTTCGGCGTCGGAATCTTCTTCCTCTTCCTCTTCGTCCTCAAAGTTGGTCCATTTGGTAGGAGAGCGATAGGAGGAGGAGGTCTGTAGACTGGAGCCAGGACTGCGCACAGCACCGCCTTCCGAACTCAGCTGACGAAAAGCTGTCACAACAGAATAGAAGAGGGTAATATTTTCAATGGACTGTCACGTATAGCCCTAACACATACCCCGACATGGCGTCTTTGTTGGCAACAACTCATTCATTTGTCGGTTGTGTTGTCCGTTCAAAACCAACAACACCCATATAAAAACGGAAAACAAATGAACGCGTTGTCGCCAACAATGACGCCAGGTCGGGGTATGTGTTAAGTTGAACTCACTATTTGCTCACAAGGTTTGATAAAACTCCAAGTATGTATAATGATACAATATTTGAACATAATCGGTGCATTGGGGAGCAAATTGACATTTGTTATTGTTGGAGTCGAGGCTGAAAAACCCTGTTTCTAGTGAAGCACACGAGCTGAGCCCTTTCAGTATGCTGCAGTTTTTTAACTCTTACCAAAAGAGCTAGCGCCAGATACGCTGGATGACTGCATTTCTGCCGTGGAAACGTGCAGAGGAACGGCTAACTCGGTCGGAGATTTAACCGATCCTGTCGGCGTCGACGCTTCTTGCGGTGACGTCATCGCGATCACAGCACGGTTGAGCTCGGAAGGCGAGTCTAGTGGAGTCTTGTGGTCCCAGAAGGTCTGTAACACACAACATACACGCTGTAACGTGCTGCGTACGTATGCAAGAGCGTCTACACGTAACCTACAGGGTGTATCAGAATAAACTCACCGGGTGTTTGTGCTTATATCTCCACAATGGAGTGTCACATTCGAATGCGGTTTTTTGCGTTAAGTAGCCAAGGCTTCAACGTTGGCGCAGCCAAAATTTTAGCTTCCTAGGTTGCCTTGTCATGGCGCTGTAAGCGGTCAAAGTTGCGGAACCTTTTTTGGCGCAAAACGAAGGCAGGGCACTGAGGCGGGGCAACGGATTTGCATTGTCGCTTTTTTCTCGCTCTTTCAAGTCTGTTCACCATCCCACGCTAACTTTTATGCATTTTTGAGCAGTCTTGTCGAAGATAGACTTCAGTTTGATCACCATGGCATCAGCGTCCCAAGGAAAAGCTTGGATTACCGAATTTTGGCCGTAACACTGTTTGCTAAGTTCGAATCTGCAAGAGAAGTGGCATGGAGGTGGAAAAACTCTACCGAAACTTGTGCTCCAGATAAAAACTGGGGAGGGGAATACTGCGGAAGGAAAACTAAGGAGAGAACTGGGTTAGGTAAACTGGGGAGCGAAAAACCAGAGCCGATCTGTACCGGGCCACCTGCAAAAATGTGTGAAAATTGACGCTTTGCAAATCGAGCTGTTTTAGCCGCTTCCTGTTGGCCTAGAAAGCTGAAATTTTGCCTGTACCAACGTTGAAGCCTTGCCTATTCAACGCAAGAAACCGCATTTGAATGTGACACTCCGGTGGGAAGATATAAGCACAAACACCCTGTGAGTTTATTCTGATACACCCTGTAGTTCTAGGCATGTAAGTCGAGTTTAGCCAATCTGTCCCCGGACCGGCACCTGGTGGTGTGCCTAAGTCCACAGCTGTGACCGAGGGTAGCGAGTTCGATTCCCGTTCGGTCCTATTTATATCTCCCTCCTTTTCGGGGCCCGGCTATCGCCATACGGAACGCGGCACGTCACAATACACACCAATCATGGCCCATTCACAGTTGAAGATAAATGCGCTCGGCGTACGCCCGGCGCTTCCACGGCTGTCCATGTACAGGGTGTATCAGAATTTACTCTCCGGATGTTTGTTCTTATAACTTCACAACGGAACATTCGATTTCAGCACGCTCTTTTGTATTTTGAAGCTAAGGCTTCTGCAATTTAGCAGGCAAAATTTCAGCCCCATAGTCCCTCTACCAAAAAAGTTATGAAGGCTCAAACTTTCGGAACAGAAATTTCCTTTTTTTGACTATGGGGGCAAAACCTGGGATTAAAGACAAAGTTAGCACTTCACAGCTGAGTTTTCAATTTTTCTTCATAATACCGCAGCAGATTTCGTTCTGCCGCATCCTGCGTAGGATATTGAACATGTTTTGAACATGTATTAGCTTTGGGATGGTAGAATATGCTCTCCATTGCGGTACAATTGTAGGTAAATCCTTCACTTCTGAGGTCAGCCTTTTTGAGCTGTTTTGAGCCGCTTCCTGTTGGCCTAGAAAGTTGAAATTTTGCCTGCGTAAACGTTGAAGCCTTGGCTACATACTGCAAAAGACCGCAGTTAAAATTGACGCTCCGTTGTGAAGTTATAAGCACAAACACCCGGAGAGTAAATTCTGATACACCCTATATTTACATCTGTCGAGCCATGGACACGTCGAGCGTACGCCCAGCGCAAGTATCCAATGTGAATGGGCCATTAGCCGCAACAGAAATAGAACAGTGTGGGACAATTTGGCCACCCAAGCCTGCGCAAACGCCGTTTTCCTTTATTGACGCGTGGGGGCCGAAACACGACTCTTTACAGCCTAGGGTGCTTTATCTTCGTTGGAAAGTCTGTGAAACCTGATGAAAATGGGTATCAAAATGATCCTTCTGATTTCATCTGTCTGTATAAAGATTACACAGCTTCTAATTCATCTGTAGTAACCTGCATCTGGGCGAGGTCGCATTTAGCGCTGCGCACATGTACTGTAGCGCTTTTTGTTGCAAAACTTGTTTGATTTTTATGCTAATTTACTTTTTAGCCAAATATCCGCCACTTGTTCGTTACTCCACTAAAAAGTACATAAAATGTGCATCAAAATCGACAAGTTTTGCAAGAAAAACGCTAAGCTACGTGAGTGCAACACTATTTGCGACCTCATCCATTCACCGCACCACCCAGCAAACAAACCTGAACATTTCTTGATGAACCAGCCTGTCGTTTTTCTTTTCCGGTTCGGCCACTAATTTCTGTCGTCACAGCTTCTGAATTAGCAGTAGGAACCATCTCGTTGTCCTCTTCTTGTTGTTGCTCTTTGGCGAAAGGCGCAGATAAACGCAAGATACACAGTCCGTTAGCTGTTGACACCAGCAATATGCATGTGCGCGCATGCAATGCACTATTCACAATATGCAGTAACGCGATTGGGTTGGTCGATGGCGACCCCGCGGCATTTAGTTAACGTGTGGATCGGTGTCTGCGGGGTCGTCGACGTCATTTGTTGTCAATCCTTCTTTTCACTCGCTATTCTCCGCTCACAAATGATTGAACAAGGTCGAAGACCCCCGCAGGCACCCATCCAAACTTTCGCTAAATACCGCGGGGTCGCTATCGACCAACCCAATCGCGTTACCGCATATCGTCCATGGAAGCGACCTTACGGACACGATCAATAATAACTCAACTCGCGGATATACCAGGCAGGCGATCACAATACCAAAAATATATAATCCCTGTGTAGAGAAGATTGGCCTACGTAGTGAAAAGAAACGAAGCAATCCCTAACTAGAAATATTGGGCCCTATTGAAACCCCAATAAATAGGTTTTGTAATATCCAATAAATAGGGATCCTATAAATAGGGCCCAATTCTAGTCAGGGATTGCTTCGTTTTTTTTCACTACGTAGGCCATTCTTCTTCACACAGGGACTATACACTTGACATATCCGCTCCCTGTTGCTGTCATCGATCATGACGACACTGCTGTTTCAGCTAACGGACTGTAGGAGGCCTACCACCAGAGGAGGGAGGAGGAAACAATGGGGGTGGGGGCGACTGGAGATGATGAGGGGGAGTGGCAGCAGTTCTGGAAAGAGCGGGTACAGTTGAGGATTCCGCCATATCACACCCCTTTCTTTGGTTGTGGAACGCAGGACAGGATGGAATAGTTCTTTCAGCGCGGCTGTGCTCTATTAGGAGATGCGAGGACAAGAGAACGGTTCTCCTTTCTTTGAACTCCGTTCTTTGGTTGGTTGGCGAACGATGGAACGAACGCGACAACTCGTGTTCTGATTCTGAGCAGATTCGATGTCTTGTTGTCAGACGATCAGACGATTTTGATGTCTTGTTTTGTTTGTTGCCACACTTTTTTTTCGCTTCCGCTGTAACAAGATAAAAGATAAGAAGATGATTTTATTTTCGCTTTTCGCTAAACCATGTTATGTACTCCTAAAAACACCTATCCACCGCGTCTCTAGACTCGTTTGTCTCTTCGCACAAGTTCTGAGAAAAAAGTGCAGAGCGCGCGTTCAAATTCCAGGAGTACGTGGCTAAAACGAAACGTGCGCAGTCTTTTTCGACTACGAGCTTACCTTTATTCGCAAACTTAGCAACAACTGCAATCAAGTCCGCTGGATAAAGAGTGAATTGAACTAACATACATAAACCTACGGCATAAAAGTAGTTTTCTCTATTTTCTGAAATTCTTATCCAATATTAAAATTTCACAACCGTACTGCAGAAATATACACTACATTTTCTATACTAAACAAGAATAGCACGATTCGAAAACGTCTGCATTCTCGCAAGGTTTACGAAACGAATAAATAAAAAACAACAATGAACAAACCAACAACAGATTTTCCCGTTATCGACACATAGGGGCTCACAACAAGCGACTTATTATTTCAGTCTTTCATTTCATAAACTCACACTACAGAAAACTCATGGAAAGAACCCCATTAGAAACTGTTGACTTCTAAAGCAAAGAAATAGGATCCGACTACCTGACAAAGACATAAATAAAAACAAGAATACATGTAAAGTCTGAATTCTTGATAACAACAAAACAATCCTTGCACATATATGAACTTTATGTTTATTATCACAAAAATTCATAGTTTTCCCAGATGCTGGAAAAAGCCTGTCGATTTTGATACAAGTTTTCCTCACTTTTACAGTAAAATTGCACGAAACAATTATTCACATTGCTTCCTACAGTGGCCGGAGAGAACTTTTACTCCATTTTCACGGTTGTAAGCGAGTTGGTCCGGTCGGATGTCTCACAGCTCCTCTTTTCCCAAATCTACATCACTCAGGTCAATCTCCTCCTCCTCTGGGAGCTAATAAAATAAAGAAAAAAGATAACTACTACGTACTAGGCGCAGGGTACTGTGGGGTAAACCCGGACACCTAAGCTTTTCTGAACTTGCTGTTTCAACAAATGGTCAAAACAAATGATGTCATTTGCAAGAAGAGTGAAAGTTCAAGGAATCGATTGATGTGCATTTTTGAAATTCCAGTTGGTTCCCTAATGTTACACCCCGCCTTTAATATTTATTTCAATCGGTACACTAAACTTAGGTAGCCGGATTTCCCATGACCGGGTTTATCCCACAGTACCCGTGCAGTGGGATATAGTCACCGGGACGATCAAGACCGTGCTTGACAATTTTCGCGCTCCCGTAGCAATCTTAGTAAATCTGGCATTTCTATACAAGAATAGCAAGAGTGTTTGAAAAAGGGCCGAAAAGCCGGTTGCTATTCTTGTATAGAAATGCCAGATTTACTAAAATGCCACGGGAGCGGCAAAATTGTCAAGCACGGTCTTGATCGTCCCACTGACTATACCACCCGATTGATTGGTGGGGTAAGCCCGGCCAGACTTGCAGGGTTCACCCCGCAAGATTACGTATGTCAAATCATCACGTTTTCAGGGTACCGCACAGGGCCTCGAGCCAAGACAAGGTTTGATTGGCAGCGAAACCAATAATCATCACAAAAAACAGCTCAGAGGGCCAACTTATCAGTTTGATGTTTCACGACATACAGAACCAGCAACGAAGAAGCTGGTCGGATTCCTAAGCCTAAGCCTAAGCCTAAGCCTAAGCCTAAGCCTAAGCCTAAGCCTAAGCCTAAGCCTAAGCCTAAGCCTAAGCCTAAGCCTAAGCCTAAGCCTAAGCCTAAGCCTAAGCCTAAGCCTAAGCCTAAGCCTAAGCCTAAGCCACCCGGTCAAGGGGTACCCGGCTGGCGGCTACCTAGAACGGAAACCCGTTCTTTCTACGTGGGTGGGTGGCCGGGTTTACCCCGCATTACCCTAGTGTATTAAAGTACTGTAATTGCAAGTTGCACTAAAGTAGTGTAAATTGCATTTTGTACCTGCCCATCCTTTCCGTCCCAGGCTTCGTTCTTTCTAATTTTGGGCATTTTCGCGCCCTTCACAGGCGCTGTTGAGCCCTTGCCATAGGAGAGCTCCCGCAGAAATTCGTTGATGCCGTCATAACCGAAAGACCCCTTCAGAATGGCGAACTTCATCTTTCGAGCATTCAAAGCTGCCATCGCCTGCAAAACAAAAGAACACGCACGGTTTCTTTCACTCGACAACGCAATGGATCTCGAGTTTTTGTGCGAATTTCAAAAGTTCAAAGTTGTAGGGTAGCGTGAGGTAAAACCGCCCATAAGGGAAATCCGCCCACCTATGGCGCTTTTACCCCCATTCCAGACATGGCTCTCGAAAATGTATCTCGGGACACTTCTGCCTCTGTTTCTTTCTTCCTAGCCATAACTTGACAACCTAGGACTGATGGCTGGGGGTAAAAGCGCCATAGGTGGGCGGATTTCCCTCATAGGCCGTTTTACCCCACGCTACCCTATTTGAAAAAGTCAATACCGGATATCCGAAGCCTCCAATGCCGAGAGCATCTTCCAAATCTGGCTGAGCACCTGACTCTGTCCATATCCACCTGTCAACACAAAAAATAAAGACCAGTGAGTAGCTAGGCAGCGCGGGGAGTACGAATTTCCAAGAATGGGCGGAATTATCACACGCTACATAACATAGGGTATTGTGGGGTAAACCCGGACACAGGATAAACCAGGACACCTGAGCTTTTCTGAACTTGCCGCTTCAAACATGGTACCTCATTTGAAAGAGGACAGTTCGAGGAATCGATTGGTAGAATACTTGTCTCCATCGGTCAAATGGTTGCTCAGATATACAAGGTGTCCGGGTTTACCCCAGTACCCTACTTTTGTACGTCACTTACCCCCATCTGTTCCTTCGGAATTTGTCCCCCAGCTCCCGTAATGTTTTCAGATATGCGTTTCGACACTCCGACTGACAGTCCAAGATGTGAGGCAACACGGAGATGATGCACAGCTGATTATTGTCACACGCATCCGTCACAGTAGATTCTGACGTTATCTGTGGAAGCAAACACGCGAATTTATCATTGAGAAAGAGAGCGACGTACATAGATAAAGGCAGTAGTGTTACGTACTGCCGGCAATAGCGTCCGAGGCCAGTAGTGTACGTAAATTGAACATGTACGTAGTTCTAGGTATGAAAGGAAAGTTTAGCCATCTGTCCTGGGACCAGCACTTGGTCGTGTGCCTAAGAGTCCACAAGCAGTGACCGAGGGTAGCGGGTTCGATTCCCGTTCGGCCCTAATTTCTCTTCCCCTTTTCGGGGCCTGGCTATCGCCCTACGGAACGCGGCACGTCACAGTATAGTGAACGACATTCAACGTAAGCTGTAAGCTACTCATTGAATTATTCATTGAACCCGTTTTTACTCCTCGTCGGGAACAAACTTTGAAAAATTGAACTTGAACCCGGACGAAAAGAAAAATGGACAATTCGTGCCTCCGAGTCAGAACAAATCGAGAAGTTTTTGCATCACGCGTAAAGCGTCTCAGATGAAACACGGACAAACTTCAACTGTTCATCACACTCGGAACTAACAAATACAAAGCAACCGGGCAACTCGGGAACAATAATAGGTGTGGTTGAAATATGGGCCGGCGAAGGAAAATGCCAAAATAGATTATACGTACTTGAGCGATACCGTAAACGCACCACACCTGCTCATCAATCGCTCAAGTATAATCTATTTCGCCACTTTCCTACACCTGCCCTTATTTCAACCGCACCTATTGGTTCACTCATTGTGGTTGTATACGTTGTTGGCCCAAACTGACCCCAGGTTACCCTACCCTTCCGTCTGATGCCGCGTTCACCAGACGTCCGTAACGGGCGTCGTCCGTCCGTAAATCCGTTACGGATGTATCTAGATGTGCATGGCACACCGCAAACAACCATGTACTCCTAGATACCTCCGTTTCGATTTACGGACGGACGACGTCCGTTGCGGACGTCTGGTGAGCGCGGCATGACAGCAGAGTGGCACGTGTTTCACTACCTGTGTGATCTCTGGAGGTGGGGCATTTTCTGCCGCCTTCTTTTCTGCCCATTCCACGATGTCAGTTGAGGTGCGGCCGCCGTCATAATCAACCGCGTCATCCATCGTCTTCTTACCGGCTCCGAAAAACTACAAGCAACAATAATCACAATACATACACTGTGTTGTGTCTGTAACAACGCCATGATACGTGTATGCAGTAAATTTAGGGCAAACCCGACCATGGGGTAGTATTTTTTCTGTTGAAAAACTGAACCCGAGAGAGGGACCGGGTTTATCACTCCAAAACAGCCCGATTTAGCCCGTGTGTGTAGTACCAGTACCCTACACACATCCTTTTACTGATCATCACAAAACAGCTTGCTGGGTCAACCTATCAGTTTGATGTTTCACGACACACAGATCCAGCAACGTAGAAGTCACTCGGGTTCCTAAGCCTAAGCCTAAGCCTAAGCCTAAGCCTAAGCCTAAGCCTAAGCCTAAGCCTAAGCCTAAGCCTAAGCCTAAGCCTAAGCCTAAGCCTAAGCCTAAGCCTAAGTGGAGGGCTGTAAATAGGTACCCACGCAGGATGGCCGACCAATCAGGGGAATTCTCAACGAACGTCTAACTGTGCTGTAGAAAAGAAATAAATTGCCACCATTTCTTGAATGGGAAAAATTTTGGGGCGCACTTGCTTGCACCTCTACCATTTTTTCTAGCTATAGGGTACTGTGGGGTAAACCTGGCCATGGGGTAAACCCGGGTCACCTACGCTCGTTCTAACTTGCTGTTTCAGCAACTGATGAACCAAACAGCTCATTTGAAGGAGGAGAATTCGAGGAATCGATTAATACAAGAGTCGTCTCAATCGGTCCATCGGCTACTGAGATATGCAGCCCTGAAACTACGGTGGTCGGATTTTCCCATGGCCGGGTTTACCCCCATATTACAAGAATGAAACACTACACGCAAAAAAGCGATTGAACCCTGCCACATTTTTACTTGATTACAATCGTCGATGATTACAATCAAGGAAAGTAGAAAACAATATACCCATATATTACAATCAAGGAAAAAATATAACAACAAAACCCTCTCGACTATTGTAATCAAGTCAAAATGCGGTAGGGTTCAATCGTTTCTTAGCGTGTAGTGTATCATTCTTGTTAGGTTATACTATTCTTGCTTTTACCTTAATCGTGGGGAATCCGCGCACGCCGAATCTGTTCGCCATCACCGTGTGCACAGTGGCGTCCAGGGCGCCCAGTCGCACTTTGCCCTTGAGCGCGCTGGCGGCGGAAGCCCAGTGGGGAGCGAGGTTCTTGCAGTGGCCGCACCACGGCGCGAAGAACTCCACCAGCCACAGATCGGGGGAGTTAAGAACCAGGTCGTCGAAATTGGCGTCCGTTAACTCCACTACGTCCTTGTCGTCGCCCTGTATAATAAAAAGTACAGAAAATAGGTGCGCCGTGCGGTCGTGGGTGCGCCGTGCGGTCGTGGGTGCGCCGTGCGGTCGTGGGTGCGCCGTGCGGTCGTGGGTGCGCCGTGCGGTCGTGGGTGCGCCGTGCGGTCGTGGGTGCGCCGTGCGGTCGTGGGTGCGCCGTGCGGTCGTGGGTGCGCCGTGCGGTCGTGGGTGCGCCGTGCGGTCGTGGGTGCGCCGTGCGGTCGTGGGTGCGCCCGTGGCCGTGCGGTCGTGGGTGCGCCGTGCGGTCGTGGGTGCGCCGTGCGGTCGTGGGTGCGCCGTGCGGTCGTGGGTGCGCCGTGCGGTCGTGGGTGCGCCGTGCGGTCGTGGGTGCGCCGTGCGGTCGTGGGTGCGCCGTGCGGTCGTGGGTGCGCCGTGCGGTCGTGGGTGCGCCGTGCGGTCGTGGGTGCGCCGTGCGGTCGTGGGTGCGCCGTGCGGTCGTGTCTTTTGTTCACTCCGTTCTCATCAATCAATAATAGCAACAACTGCGCTGTGATGAAGAAAAGAAATCTTGCATGGAAGAAACTTCTGCTGAAAGCAGCTTGGTTCTGATATTCAAGAAGACTGATCCCAATCACAAGCAGCCTTCAAACTCTGCTTCAACAACCCAATCACATGGACTTGAAAATATTCTCAGTTTTTCATCCAGGACACTCAAGCCACACAACTCATTTCTCCATTTTTCACCACTTCCACCCACTTTGCAAAAGACTGAGAAGCTAAAAGCCACTTCCGCCGCCTACATCTGGCCTGTCTCACTCCCCTACTGGAACCTGGCTCGTCTTTAGATCACGATTTTGGACGTCGCTTCGATTTTGACCGCCGATCGTTATACGTACAGTATATATTCACGATTATTGATTTCTAATGTGTGTATGTAATCGAGTTATGCAAATTTAAATTTATATCTGCATATGCACTGGAGCTACGTATGTATGTATGTGCGGATGTAGGTATGTACTGTTGGTGACATGATACTACGAAAAAGTTAGGGATGCTCGCATAATAGCTCGCATATGGGCATGGGCTGTCCTAGCCGCAGCAAGTGATTGTCGCCATAATATGTATTTTACATCCATCACTGATCTGATGCGTGCTGAATAAACTTGATTGAGGTGTGGTTGAATAGGTGTGGAAATAGTGAGGTGTCGGTTAAATTCGTTCACTTCTCATCACCACCAGACCTCCGTAACGGACGTCCGTCCATGGGTTAACGGACGAACGAACGAACGCATACGGGTTGACGAACGGACGTTACGGACGTCTGGTGAACGCGCCATCAGAGGTCGCACGCAAGAAGCGCAGACATATGGTGTGACATCCGACTGCGGTGAATTTCCGATTAGCGGAAGGCTTTTTCGCACAACATAGCATACAATTGGAAAAATTGTCCGCGCTTATTGCGCAGAAATGTTGAATCTCCCCATTCTCTGAATGGACGACGTAGTGAAAAGAAATGAGGAGGCAATTGGCCCGTATTCGCACCTAAATTTCTTTTCAAATCCCCTATTTTACGGGTTTTACGAAGCCGAAAAAGAGGGGATTTGAAAACCCCAATATTTAGGGGCGAATACAGGCCAATGCCTCCTCGTTTCCTTTCACTACACGTCCTCCATTCTTCCCAAAACATGAGTTATACATTCTTGATAACGCCTTACCGGGGGCGGTGCCTCCCTCCTTCCCCCGCCTCCTCCTCCAGTAGTCTTTCCACCCAATCTCGCATTCACAAGCTTCCTTAGCTCGTTCAGCCCTGCATCCACCAAACCCTGCGCACTCCTCTGGCCCTGATACTCAGTGGGCGCCTGTTTATTGGGGCCGAATATCTTGATGGTAGGAAAGCCGCGCACGTTGTACGGAGCGCCCACTGACTGGTGCTGGTCCATGTTTACCCCGCCTACCCGCACGACACCCTTGAGGGCTTTGGCGGCTTTCGAGTACTCTGGGGCTAACTGCTGGCAGTGACCGCACCTGAAAATGGAACATAGGGTAGTGTAGGGGTAAAGCCGGCCACCTAAGCTAACTAACAATGTGAACTTGCTGCTTCAGTAAAAAGGAACCAAATGGTTCTTGACGCGTTCACCAGACGTCCATAACGGACGGACGTTACGGACGTCTGGTGAACGCGCCATCACTTGAAAGAAAGGTTCAAGGAATCGATTGATGAGCGTAATGTATTTGTCTCAATCGGTCCATTGATTGCTGAGATATGCAACCCTGAAACTTAGGTGGCCGGATTTTCCCATGGCCGGAATTACCTATAATAGGGTACTGTGGGGTAAACTGGCCATGGCATGGGGTAAACGGCCGGGTTTACCCCATAATACCCTTATTACAGGACCTCCTGGGTGACCCAAATTACTCGCCTGTCGGCCCGAATTATCCACGCACTACCCTGCATGGTCACGCAAACAACTTACCATGGTGCATAGAACTCTACAATCCAAACGAGGTCGCTGTCTATGACCTTAGACTGAAAATTTGATGCTGTCAATTCCACCACATCTGAACTTCCGTCGTACAGTGAGAAGACCACATTTATCACAGAACCTAAATAAAGCAACAATCAAGTTGGATAGGGCCATATCAATGAAATTCAATAAAAATGAAGAGAAAACGTATGGTATGACCTCCTTACCGAAAAATACTGGCAAAATCGTCCTCATTGTTGCGCTACACAACACAGCCAATAACAGCTTCCCTTATGTTGTGGCGAGAGGGGAGAGAACAAAATTTTTGAAGTGCGAATTTCTGCTTTCGTTGTTTTAGAAAATTTTCCTGCTGCATGCACTGCACCAAAAAGTTTTCTTTTTGTTGAGTCTTCCTTCTGAGACCGTGGGAAACTGTGATTGGTCGGTTGGCCAAATGGACCAATCAGCTTTCGCTAATTCAGACGTGTCCGAACCAATACGGTAGCTGCGCACTGGATAAAGTTTGACGCCGTCGCTGATATCTCTCTATTTGCGCTGTAAATTGTAACCGGAGGTGAACAATGCAAAAATCTGAAAAAAACCTGACAAAAAACTTCAATTTCTGCAACCACCATAGACTTTTGACGTTTGAAAACGCTGTCGCTAGACATATATTTGAAACATCAAGTTCTTCAATACAGGTGTGCCTTGTTTCTTCCAAAAATGACTGCAGGCAGAGCAATATGCTCACATATTGCAAATACACGCGTCCATTTTTCCTGAATCCGCTTTTTGTCCCTTTGCTCACCAAGGTATAGTAGAAAGAGTCAGTAGATTGGAATAAAAGTCGGGCGTGGATGCAATCTATCGCCGCGTCCGCTTTTTAGCCCAGTATTCACGACGGAGTTAAAGACCGAAAAAGGGCTGAACAATTTTATTACTGATACCATGTATCCCTTAACACATACTCCGATCTACCGTCATTGTTGGCAACAACTTTCCTCATTTGTTGTCGGTTTTGTTGTCCGTTTTCTTGTTTGTTGTCCGTTTTTATAGGGGTGTTGACGAACGACAACAAAACCGACAACATCCATATAAAACGGACAACAAAACGGACAACAAACAACAAAACGGACAACAAAACCGACAACAAACGAACGAGTTGTTGCCAACAATGACGCCAGGTCGGGGTATGTGTTAAATCGGGCTCGGCGATTGCATTGGTACCACTTTTATGCAAATTCGATACCTCTGTGCTGAGATATAGGCCTCTGAACTTTCGCTGTCCCCCTAATTTCTAAGGTTAGCCACAGGATGATGGAATGGACTTTTTCAAAATTTCTTTTTGCAAACTATATCAGCGAAATATGTAGTTTCACGTGGTGCCATTTTTATGCAAATTTATGGCTTCTGGATGGAGCTATTCACATTTGAAAAATGCATAATATAGGCATGAAGGAAAAATTTTCCTCAAATCAGCTCATCTTCACAGGTATAGGGCAGTTTTTTACGCTGAATCGAATGAGGCAACTCACAGTGCGCTAAAGTTAACCCTTCGCGAGTTATAACGCAAAAAATGTGAAAAATTACTTATAAAACTGCACTATTTTGCATTTTACCATGTGAATTAGGCATTAATCATGATATACTAGTAAATGGTTGATAGAGCATCTCAGACATATCAAAATGGTACACTGTACGGCTGTGAAAAAACGTGCATCAGAAGCTATTTGCCACTAAAAAGGCCACTAACTTTTCACATATTTCGTATTATAACTCGCGAAGGGTTAACTTTAGCGCACTATGAGTTGCCTCATTCGATTCAGCGTAAAAAACTGCCCTATACCTGTGAAGATGAGCTGATTTGAGGAAAATTTTTTCTTCATGCCTATATTATGCATTTTTCAAATGTGAATAGCTCCATCCAGAAGCCATAAATTTGCATAAAAATGGCACCATGTGAAACTACATATTTCGCTGATATAGTTTGCAAAAAGAAATTTTGAAAAAGTCCATTCCATCATCCTGTGGCTAACCTTAGAAATTAGGGGGAAAGCGAAAGTTCAGAGGCCTATATCTCAGCATAGAGGTATCGAATTTGCATAAAAGTGGTACCAATACAATCGCCGAGCCCGATTTAAGGGATACATGGTATCAGCAATAAAATTGTTCAGCCCTTTTTCGGTCTTTACGTCCGCGTCCGCCTTTTAGCATGGACAGCTAAATTAACAAATCCTTCAATATGGACCCGTCATTTTGCGCATAACATCAAACGGCCAGACCAGGTGCGGCTTAGATTCCGTTCTTCAACACGCGAAGCATAAAACGGAAATCGAAAAGTTCTAAAAATCTCAAAAATTTTACACTAGAGGTCGGGTTTTTTGCAAGTTTGCTGAGGAAGGAGGAGTTGCACTTTCTTGTAAAGTGAATTTTCTTCAGATTTATTGCTAATTAGCAGCCAGAATTGACATACAATCACTGCATTTGTCGCTTTCACTAGTAGAGTACAGCAATCAAAAGCATCAGAAGAGGGGGCAAGTGTTTCAATCTTTTCCCTTTATTTACTTGTGGGCTCCTGAATGAAGAAAATGCAAGAAAGATGTCATGAAACCTTCTTCCACATACACAAGTGCAACAATAGTAGAACAGCCATATGTAGGGCAGTGCATACAGTACTTAAACTCCCTTTTTTTGTTTCACCTACTGATTTGATGAAAGTGTTGTGTCATCAATTGATCTACTATTTCTACTTTGCCTACTCAATGCCTTGCTGGTGATATCACCCTTCGTTTCTGGCCTGTACTCAGTATCAGTACTTTCTATAGTGCTTTCAATTGGTCTAGATAGAACTCTGTATCTGCTATGAAATGCCAAGAAAACTTTGTGTTCACGTCCTAGGTACTCCATCATGCATATCATTACTTTTTGTTGGACAAAACCCCACAATATGGTGCAAAATGGAACAAAAACTTGATGCTCAGTATGCTGTTGCGTGGAAACTAAGCCTCACCTAGTCTAGGCGTCATAAAAGTGACGTGTCCATAAGCGTGGTTTAGTAACATGCAGCGGTCCATGCTTTTAGCTCCATAGACTCCTAGAAAAGACTTCTTTATTTTCTAGAAGTCTATGCAGTTTTGAAAAAGTGATAAAATGATTGATAAAAGGAAAGATAAAAATTTGGTGGAAAAATGCTTGGTGAAAAGGCGATTGAGCTGATCAAAGAGCTGGAACGAAGCGGAGACAAAATTCCTCCTTTCAACGTGGGCGTTTTCTGTGTTTCTTGCTAAACTTGGTTATGACGTACTAGTGTGTTTTTTCACTTTCCGATTGGTATTGGCAAGGAGCTATAAGTAGTTACTTATAGCTCCTTGGTATTGGTTTGTTTATGCGCTTTTCCTTCATGTTTAGGCTGAAGGTGTGCGCGCCGTAATTGAAGAAACAAAGACTCTGTTTGATCAGAATCAAAAGGATGTGTAAGTCAGACATATTTGTTTTTTTAGCCTGACGTATTCGCTACTTGCGCTAAGAATTATTGGCTTGCTCTCGAGTTGACCCCTGCCCTGCCATTTTTCAGCACGTTTATTGATCTGTACTAGCCGGCCTTTCAAAAATGCACTGATAAAAGAGGGAGGAGACGGGAACGCGACCACGCCTATAATTCTTAGCGCAAGTAGCGAGTGAAATTTTCTAAGCGCAAGTAGCGAATAGTGGAAATGCTCGTTGTGATAATAAGGAGCTATGTAATATTTTTCTTCCTTTTAAACAGGCAAGAGACGGTGGATGGCAGAGATGGTCTATTTCCTTCGGTGTATGCGCGTCACGCTGCCATAGAGAGGAATAAGCGATGTCTGTTGGCCTATTCCAAGAACAGACTGGACAGAATACAGCAGCTGCGATGGAATACAGGCAGTGTGCTACCCCCAGATATCAAGGTAGTAGGGTACTGTGGGGTAAACCCGGACACCTAGTATATCTCAACCATACGACCGATTGAGACAAGTGTTCTAGCAATCGATTCCTTGAACTCTCCTCTTTCAAATGAGCTACCATGCTCATCATTTGCTGAAGCGGCAAGTTCAGAAAAGCTTAGGTGTCCGGGTTTACCCCACACAGTACCCTATTTGTTTGTGGTACTGTGGGATTGTTCTTGACTGCGGAGATTTAGTATTTCAGTAATTTGTGACGTGCCGCGTTCTGTATGGCGATAGCCGGGCCCCGAAAAGGGGGAGAGAAAAAGGACCGAACGGGAATCGAACCCGCTACCCTCGGACACAGCTGTGAACTTAGGCACACGACCGCATGCCTTGAACTAGTTTACTGGCCTCGGACGCTATTTTGCCATACGTACCCGGTACGTAACGAATTTTTTTATCATGAAATACAGCCCAGTGTAAACTGTTTGCTTACATATGCTTTTTTGTCTTTCAGGCGAATCTTTCCGAGAAGGAACAGGAGTATTTTCAAAACTACAGCTCCATTCTCGCGCGATATATGCGATCTCTGGGCGGCAAAGATCGACGTTCACCCGGCCTAGATCTCACGAACGATCGTCAACCACCCAAAGCCCTCTACATTCAGGTAGGAGGAAACGAATCTTTCTTCCTTTGGATTGTTTCGTATTGGGTACGTATGGCATTAGCGTCCGAGGCCAGTTGTGTACGTAAACTAAGTTCTATAGTCTGGCCAGCAAGAGTTCGCTATGGCATTCAAGGCGCGTTGCGTAAAATAGATTCACAAATGCGGATTTCTGTCCATGCTTCGTATACTCCTATTTAGCAGAAGTACACGCAAACTATACAGGACGACTTGAGTCCCATGGCAAACCCTCTTTGTGGCCAGTCTATAGGTATGTAATGCGAGTTTAGCCAAAAGTCCCCGGACGCGGTTTTATAACAGTGTGCTCTATTGAAGGTGCGTTGCCTCTCGGATTATGGCGACTTTGAGACTTCGGAGGATAAAATTGTCAGTCTGAAGAAGAATACAATGGTACAAACATTTCTATACCCTTTCTTTCATAGAATTTTTGGCCATCTTTCTATGGGTATGCCCCATTCACATAGGAGACATGCGCGGGCGTGGGAGTACGCTAGTATAAGGCATGGACAGTCATGGATGCACAGGCTACTTGTGTTTCGACAATTTATACACCATTGTACCTCTTTATCATATGCGTTCTTGATTATTTTTAGCATTTCCTCCCTCGCGCTGACTGCGAACCTCTCATTCGCCAAGGAATACTGGAACATGTGCTGACATGACTGTGAAATTTCGAAAATTCTTTCTCTTTATGCATTCTTGCTTGAGCAGTTCAAGCCGAGTTCGGATTTGAGACGTACCTATGTCCAACGTTAAACTTTTTCACGTCAGACATTGGCGTATATACGTCTCTAATCTGAACGTGGCATCATTCTTGGCTGCTCAAAGATCACCTGCCCTGCATAACTGTACTTTGTTTGATGCTTGGACTGCAGTAATTTGTTTGTTGTTTGCGTTGTTGACACGTTTCCTGTTTGCTTTGAGTAAACAATTTGCTAACTCGACCTTGTCTTGCAAATATTCTGCTGGCGCGGTATATATTGACCGCTAACATACCGTCCGTCCAGTGTGTTTGCCTATGGACCAGTTGCGCTAAGAAATGGGTGGCCGCGAGCTGATTCCTCTGTATTACAATTACAGTTTTCAGTGCATTCTTTATCGGTAAGGGAGAAGGAAGAAATGCACTGAAAAACGTTGGTCAGCTCGCGACTACCCAAATTTCTTAGCGCAATTGGTCCATAGTGTTTCATCATCAATCAAGGTCAGTGCATGTGCTCAACTCATGTGCTGTACGTATTTCAGGTTTATTTGACCACTTTTTGCACGTGTTCAGCACGTGTGCTTCACACCAGAAGCTTCGCGCTTGGCATAAATAGCTGGTAGTTGGAAGCGAAACAAAATGAGTTCAATCAAGCAAAGCGTTGAATCTTTGCCCTTGCGGAGCGATATGAAAAGGTGACAACGGTTGGGCATTTTTTGCCTCTGCAAGCATCCAGTTTGTGAAATCTTGAGACAACTTTTTGTCGACTTCATCATCATTTATTATCGATTTATCCAGTGGGGAAATCACATCGATAATATGCTTCGACCTCGCGTCATAATGCCGTCTTCAGTTCGTCTATTCCTGGCAGTAGTGCTAGTGCTATTCGGTGCAATAACGCTAATTCTGTGGTGGTACGACGGGCCAACATCAACTGAAATGACGCCCATGATTGTTGTACCGCAAGCAGACGGCTCTGCTAACTCTAAACTGCAGAAAGCGAAAGCTGTGCAACTCTTCAAAGACTTCCATTCGCAGTCTGCGTCCGTCCGCGCCGATAGCTCAGCGGTAGTGGGCGGGGCTGCGGCGTCCTACGAGATCAAATCCTGCCTGTCCCCGGATTTGGAGATGCATGAGCGAACCAGCTGCCGCTTTCACGCGTTGGTACTGGATGCAGGATCTACGGGTAGGTATCAAGAGGGAAAATTATTGTGTCACTGAGGTCATCCACAGGTGTGTAGTTGAGTTGTTAGGGCGCTCGCCTGGATTGCGAGAGGTTCAGGGTTCGATTCCCTGGCACAATTTCCTTCTCGATTACCGTATTTTTGGGTGTATATCCCCCCTATTGTATATCCCCCCCTAGTGTATAACCCCCCATTGGCAAAACATTAAATTTGTCCTTTGTATATCCCCCCTGGTGTATAACCCCCGATGTACTGTAAGGTACCTGACCTACCTATGTAGCTGGTCCTATGCTAGCTATATCTACTCCTACACCATGCTGCTATGCCTGTAGGCTTAGCTGAGCATGTCTTGTACTAGAATAACCCTGTTTTAACCGCGATTATGCCCTAAAACACATACTTTTGACCTCAAAAACATGCCTCTACACACCTCTCAAAAACATAAATTTTGTCCTATGTATATCCCCACCCATTGTATATCCCCCCTAGTGTATAACCCCCCATTGGACCTCTCAATTTTTGTATACCCCCATGGGGCTATACACCCAAAAATACGGTATGCGAGTGGCGCGTTCCGCATCCTCGTATGATGAATCTACCGAGAAATGGGAAGGGAGGCCGCTTAGTATGAACGAAAGGGAGTACGAAGACAAGTGCGCTACACACGTGGTGAGTAAACTAACGGTGAATTCACTCAACGGTGAGTTTGAACTTCCGCGTTTTGTTTTGCGTTTTGAGCAAATTCTCACTTGCTCTCGCTCGCGAAATTTTCTCACGTGTTCACACGTAGTGAGTTTGAACGCCCCGGTGAATTCACCGGCCTCCCTATGCTTTATCTCCCTATGCTTTATCGCATACTGACGGGACGCATACTTTTTTTTGCATGCAACTAGTAAACACAATGCTTTTGCTCCTCTCAAATTTTAAAAAAAATCAAAAGATATAGTTTTGAGATTTTTTGCTTCAAAGTTTGTGTTTGCGATTTACTTTATTTTTTGGTCATATTAGCTCCGGATTTTGATGGTTTAATTGGATTCTACATGGCATTAGCTTCAAAATGATATAAACATGTCCATATCACTTTTTGAATATTGATGGAGCTACAAGCCCTCAAAGATAGCACGTATGGCCTCCGGCCGGGCCAAAAGTCCAACTTTGAGGCTGCATATCTCCAGAATGGAGGGCCCCAGGAAGCTGAAATTTTGCACGATTTCGTTTCCCCCTAGGGCCTATATGTGTACCAAATTTGAAAAAAATCGGAGATGGTGCGTGCGATTTTGCCAAAAATTGGGGTGATATGCCATGGAATCCATCCTATGCTTTATCGCATACTGACGGGGAATCCCCCCCCCCCCCCCCCCGCAGGTTTTCTCGCTGCGTGTGTAACGCCCTAGTTGCCCGACTGCCTTACATAATGTGCAGTTACCTACCTACTGTATCGTGCTGTACTGTACTGATACAGGTACACGGCTGCACGCGTTCGAGTTCAGTCATGAGCCGCAGCTTAAGACGGGGGTTAAAGGTGGTGGAGGCGGGCAGTTCAAGTTGGAGTCGGAGCTGTTCGAGGAAGAGAAGCCGGGTCTTCCGCCACGTGTGTAGCGCATTAGTGACCCTACTGCCTTACTATTTATTTTTTTGCTACGTACACTACGTATTATCGTGCTTCTTTGGAAATACACTGTAGGAACATTTTTCACGGTCCGGGGGTATTTCTCCGTACATGTTGAAGCTTCCGCGTCACTTTCCAGGCCGCCGTTCCATTGAGAATCTCCTGGAAAAAGAGATATTTCACTTGGTAGGCCAGTTGTGCCCCTCACGTGCCAGCAACTTTTCCCCAACAATCTTACCAGCGATCGACGCCTCTTATTTCGTAGAATTCCGTTCTGGCCATGCCCCTTCGATATTTTGACATAAATATATTGAATTCGTCGATGAGAAAATTGCGAGTTCCTTTTCTTTTTTCTTCCGTTTTTGGCGGGCCCGCACGCGACGGAGCACGTACTCCTAGAGCGCGCGCTCCAGCTTCGCTGCGCTCTAGGAGTACGTGCTCCGTCGCGTGCAAGAAAAAGAAAAAACAAAGGAAAAACAAAAAGGAACTCGCAATTTTCTCATCGACGAATTCAATATATTTATGTCGAAATATCGAAGGGGCATGGCCAGAACGGAATTCTACGAAATAAGAGGCGTCGATCGCTGGTAAGATTGTTGGGGAAAAGTTGCTGGCACGTGAGGGGCACAACTGGCCTACCAAGTGAAATATCTCTTTTTCCAGGAGATTCTCAATGGAACGGCGGCCTGGAAAGTGACGCGGAAGCTTCAACATGTACGGAGAAATACCCCCGGACCGTGAAAAATGTTCCTACAGTGTATTTCCAAAGAAGCACGATAATACGTAGTGTACGTAGCAAAAAAATAAATAGTACATGAATAGTTACTGTACTGATACAGGTACGCGCCTCCACGCGTTCGAGTTCAGTCACGAGCCGCACCTAAAAACCGGAGGCGGGCAGTTCAAGTTGGAGTCGGAGCTGTTCGAGGAAGAGAAGCCGGGTCTCTCCGCCTACGCCGCCGACCCTAAAGGGGCCGGTCGGAGCGTGGCCCGACTGCTGGACAGGACCAGGAAGGCAGTGCCCAGGGCCGCCTGGCCCCACACGCCGCTGACGTTAAAGGCGACGGCGGGCCTTAGGCTACTGTCCGAAGAAACGGCGGAGCGCATTTTGGATGAGGTGAGCCGGTTTAACACATACCCCGGGGAGGCGTCATTGTTGGCAACAAGTCGCTCAACTGTTGACGAGTATGAGTGTTGTCAGTTTGTTGTCGAACGGACAAGAAACCGACAACACCCATGTACAATCAATCGCACAAGAAACCGACAACAGCTGTGAACGACTTGTTGCCGGCAATGACGCCAGGTCGCGGTATGTGTTAATGCTATTCCTGCCCAAGCTGCGATTGTAAGCTGCTGTTTGTAAACATGTTGTGTTTTTTTGTCCAGGTGGAGTCAGTATTCACTTCGTCTCCATTCCTGGTGAGTTCTGAATCGGTGAGCGTTATGACTGGGACTGACGAAGGCATCTTCGCCTGGTTCACCCTCAATTTCCTCCTGGACAGATTGGACGTTGTGCTACAGCAACCAGAAGGTTCGTTGGTGCACGAGAGGGGTAAACCCAGCATTGTGCAAGTACCGTAGTGGAGAAGAGCGTACAAGGATGATTTATTGTACTCTCACCAATAAATCATCCTTGCACTCATTTATCTTACTCTGCTATTAGCACATACCGCGACTTGGCGTCATTGTTGGCAACAAGTCGTTCAGCTGTTGTCGGTTTGTTCTCTGTTTGTGTCCGTTGGTTTGTATATGGGTGCGCAAATAGGGATTAAAAATCGGTTTGGTCGGAACTAACCCCATTTCGTCTTTTCTTTACTATTACTACCTAGGTATGTGCATAGGTGTGTGTGCAATGTACAGATCTGCTCAAGCGAACGCTACAGGAAAATCTGACAGCGGCGGCCTTGGATTTGGGCGGAGGTTCCACGCAGATCACCTTTCGCCCCTTGCGCTCCCTTAACACACTCCGCGATGCCCCATTCCTACACGACATTCACGTGTTCGGAGAGGAAGTGCCGCTTTACACTCACAGGTACCGTCGTATGTACTGGTGCATATCCCCATGCATAGCCCTATGTATAGCTAAGGGTACACGTAAGACTTCACCGCTCACCACGCTTCTAGCGGATTAAAAGCGAAACATTATTCTTATTTTTCAGCAGTGTTGCACAAGGAAGGAGGGAAGGAAAAGAAGGGAAGGGAGGCGGGAGGTGGGCTTTCGTCAGAAGGCCTCTCTAGGAGTACGTGGCCTTGCGCAGTGCGTGCTCTAGGCGTTCGTGTAGCGTCTTTGTCGCTTCTTTTTTATTGCTTCCGCGCTTGTCGTCAGGTGGCGTGGTGAGCGGTGAAGTCTTACTTGTACCCTTAGCTTTAATATATGGCTGAGCTGAGCTGGCAGTTACGTACATAGTGAAGGAAGATCGATGATGTTGACCGCTGCCCGGCGCTTGTCTGTTCTCGCTACTACGCAGTTGCTAAAAGTTCTGCCAACGGTCTTCCAAGAAAAGGCCAAAAATTACTAAACTTTTTGCAGTTATCTGAGCAATGGCCTAGTGGCGGCTCGGCTGAACATTCTTCGGGACTTGACACCGCTGAAGGCGCAGAGAAAGGGAAAGCTCTACTCTCTCTGCCTCCCCAACGAATACAAGATGACTTGGAGCTATAACGGACAGAACTACACTGTCAAGTAAGTAATGGCTCATTCATTCACGCCGAAGACTGGCTTGTTGTAGTGTCTTGCCACTGAGAGTTCACTATGGAACTCAAGTCATCGTGTTATGTAAAATAGAAAGACAAATGCGGATTTCTCTCCAGGAGTAGGGTATTATGAGGTAAAACCCGGGCACGGGGTAAACCCGGCCACCTAAGCTCCTTTTAACTGGCTGCGTTTGCAAATGATGAACATGGTAGCTCGTTTGAAAGAGGAGAGTTCAAGGAATCGACTGGTAGAATACTTGTCTCAATCGGTCGTATGGTTGCTGAGATATACTAGGTGTCCGGGTTTACCGCACAGTACCCTACGTACTTACTCTCTCCGGGAGCGTGTACAAATTACGTCAGGTGGTTTTCAGCCGAAATGGTTGGGTACCCCCCCCCCCCCCGACCGTCAGAAGAGCGTCAGAATTGGTCCAAAGGCCGTACCCCCCCCCCCCCCCCCCCCCCCCGTCAGCGTCAGAGGTGGTGACACCAGTAGTAATAGTACTTGCGTATGTATGAATGCATGCATGCATGTATGGTATAATATACAGCATGTTGTGTATGTACTAAGTAAGTAATGTAGTATGTAGCCTATGTACAGTAATATAATATATGCACTGTAATGTACAGTGTATGTATGTATGTACGTAATGCTCGTCAGCGTCAGAATGTTGATCTGATCGCCGACCCCCCCCCCCCCCCCCCCCCCGTCAGATTGACGTCAGAGGCTGGGCCAGGGGGAGGGGGTCACCCCTCTCCTACCACCTGACGTAATTTGTACACGCTCCCTCCTATATTTTCTCCAATCTTCATCAGTCATATTGTCGTTCTGTTTGTGTTTCCTTCCAGGGGCAGTCGCGGCTCCGGTTTGGACGCGTGTCTGTCGGCGGCGCGTGCCTTCGTCCTGCGTAGCAGGCTGCACGCGCCGTCCGAGTTGGCAGAGCGCCAAGTCTACGCCTTCAGCTACTTTTTCGACCGAGGACTGCAGGCCGGCCTCGTGAGTGACGAAACGGGCGGTGCCACGACGGTGGCCGCCTACCGGGAAGCCGCGAAAACAGGTTGGGGTATCGTGGGGTAAATCCGGCCACCCGGGAGAAAGAACGGTCCCATGTAGCAGGGTACTGTGGGGTAACCCCGGACACGGGGGTAAACCCGGGGGAAGCGGCGAAAACAGATTGGGGTATCGTCCGTGGGGTAAATCTGGCCACCCAGTAGAAAAAACGGTCCCGTATGGGGTACTGTGGGGTAAACCCGGCCACGGGGCTAAACCCGGACACATAGTAGGGTACTGTGGGGTGTAAACCCGGACACCTAAGCTTTTCTGAACTTGCCTCTTCAGCAAGTGATAAACGTGGTAGCTGATTTGAAATACGAGAGTTCAAGGAATCGATTGGTAGAATACTTGCCTCAATCGGTTGTATAGTTGCTGAGATATACTAGGTGTCCGTGTTTACCCGCCGGGTTTACCCCGTGTCCGGGTTTACCCCACAGTACCCAATCACATCCAGAAGGAAGAGTTGACAGGGTACCTAGCCTAAATCTAAGCTTGAGCGTGTTGTTTCAGCGTGTTCGCAGTCGAGCTTCGGTCCAGAGCATTGGCGACCGTGGCAGTGTCTTGATCTGGCCTACATTTACAGTTTGCTTTCCGATGGATATCAGCTGCCGAATGAGAAGCGAATATTCGTAAGTTTGGACAAGCAGTTTCAGTACTGTAGTATTTTGTGGGTGGAAGGAATCTAAACTTTAATGTTATGGGGTAATTTGGGCCGGCTGGAGGAAAGGGGGTAATTCGGGCCACTACCTCTGCCCTACCATTACGCATCAGACAGCAGAGCGAACAAGTCTGAACTGGAAATACAGACTACAGTATGTTGGGGTAGCCCAAATTACCCTTGCCCGAATTTTATTGCGTACCCTGCTTCGCATCTGGAAATAGGTTAGGTGGCCCAAATTACCCCGTATACCACTGTATCACATTGGACAAAACAGTGCTTATGGACTTGTTGCGTTATCGCGGTTGAATTGGTCGATAGCCAGCGACCCCGCGATATTTGGTGAAAGTTTGGATCGGTGTCTGCGGGGTCGTCGACGTCATTTGTTGTCAATTCTTCAGTTCACTCGCTCCTTTTCCGCTCCCAGATGACTGCACCAGGTTGGCGCACTAGAAATACCCTGGAGTCGTTGTCGACCAATCCCGCCATCGCGACAACGCAACTGGTCCATATAGGGTACTGTGGGGTAATCCCGGACACGGGGGTAAACCCGGACACATATAGTATGTCTCAGCAACCATACGACCGATTGGGACAAGTATTCTACCAAACGATTCCATGAACTCTCCTCTCTCAAATGAGCTGCCATGTTCATCATTTGCTGAAACGGCAAGTTCAGAAAAGCTTAGGTGTCCGGGTTTACCCCGTGTCCGGGTTTACCCCACACTACCCTATCTATAGTGTTTTACTCGAATTATTTTTTTTAAGTTGTCGAAGAAAATACGAGGTATGGAAACCAGTTGGGCGTTGGGCGCTGCCTATCATCTGCTGAACACGTATCACGAGGATCACGTGGCTAATGCTAAACTGCGCAATACGGGAGGCTCAGCCGCCGGCTCAACTTCGCCATTACTCACCGCTTGGAGCGACCTCTGTTCTGCGTACAGCACGTCGAACAGTACTCTATTCTTTTACGTATGCTCCCGAGCACATTACGGCCTGTATTTGCTGCTGAATTTGGGACAATTGTTGGCGTGAAACAATAATATTTGGTAAGGTATTGTGGGGTAAACTCGGCCATGGAAAATCCCGGCCCACCTAAGCTTCAGGGCTGCATATCTCATCAACCAATAGACCGATTGAGATAACTATCAATCGATTCCATGAACTCTCCTCTTTCTAAATGGCTGTTTCGTTTCATCTTTTGCTGAAACAGCAAGTTCACAGGAGCTTAGGTGGCCGGGTTTATCCAATGACCGGGTTTACATCACAGTACCCTTGCCTTAGTAAGATACTGTAGGGTAATGCTGGCCACCTGTGTACGTATACTGAAGACCATTCTTTCCATATGGGTGGTCGGGTTTACCCCGTGATGCCCTGCTATTGACAGGAATTCATAAAGATGGGTGTCATCAATCCTAGGCGGGTCCTCGTTCAACAGTTATTGAACTGCAGGATTGATGAGTCCTGTTTATGAGTTCTTGGTATTCAATTGAGAAGCTTTAGTGAAATCGGGAAATCTCTGGGGGGAAAACGTAGATTTAGTTTGGTGTTTGTTTAGCCTTGTCTGCTTTGGTGCATACACTGTTCCTACTGGTGCAGTGCTCTGTTTTCATTCACACTTTTACAGATCGTGTACTTTCATTTATGCGCTGTAGGCTACATTTACAGCAGTTGGTTTGGTGAACGTTTCATTGTGCTACACTGTAGTGTTTGTGCACTCTAAATACGTTGTTAGTGTTGGAAGAATGATGTCTCAGTAGTTCAACCTTTGCTTTTTCGTCGAATAGTGTACAGCGACTTGTGGTAAAAGTGATGTACAGCGACTTGGTTTTTTCATGAAATGGAAAGATGTCATGTTGTGCATATTGTTTGTCCTGTGTTTCGTGGTAGTTCAAACGTGCAAAATAAATAAATAGGTACAGGTTTATGAAGTAACTAGGGTACTGTGGGGTAAACCCGGACACCTAAGCTTTTCTGAACTTCCCGCTTCAGCAAAATGATGAACATGGTAGCTCCAGTGAAAGAGGAGAGTTCCAGGAATAATCGATTGGAGGCAAGTTTTCTTCCTGGAAGAAAACTTGCCTCAATCGGTTGTATGGTTGCAGAGATATACTAGGTGTCCGGGTTTACCCCCGTGTTCGGGTTTACCCCACAGTACCCTAGTATCTCTGGCGCAGTGGTAGTGGAGTTAACGGTCAGATTCGAGTTGTTGGAATCGAACCCGTCTGCTTCGTCAGTGTACTACGTTCGGTTTTGATCTTGATTGTGCTGTCAATCAAGTGACAAAAGTTACGATAGCACCTCTGCATACCATTCACTATCTAAAGTGGGGACGATGAAGCGAAAGCTTCCTGGACATGTTGAAGCGGTCTGATCAATCCAAAAATATAATAATAATTGTTGACGTAATTATTGACGAAATGCGCGACGAGCAGACCTGGCAAGGAAGGGCGACAGACACAACTGCACTTTAGCACCAGTTTCTGACGAAATGGAAAAAAATGCCAAACGCAGCCGGCGCATTGATTTGCCGCAACTTAGCCGGGTTTTCGTGCATTTTCGCTTCCTGCCCCGGCGGCGTAGTGGATCATGGTTAGGTCCTCGCAAGCTTAAAGGGGGGATCTGGCGGGAAAGTTGGTATGGGGAGGCAAATTTCGAATTTCTAACATTTAAAAGCACCTACTTATGTAAAATCTCATCCTCTTTCGATCTAACCCCATGTTCTGGAGTCGAATTTGCCTCTGTGAAGCGGCGCCCCAGTTAGAAAGCTCGAAATAGGCCAAAGTGTTGCGAAATCCCCTTCCTAACTGGGGCGCCGCTTCACAGAGGCAAAATTGACTCCAGAATGTGGGGTTAGATCGAAAGAGGATGAAATTTTACGTCAGATAGGCCCCTCAAAAGTGAAAAATATGAAATTTGCCCTTCCCGTACTAAGTTCCCGCCAGATCCCCCCTTTAAGTTAAAGACTCCTATTGGAGGATGGCCGGTTTGGGGTTCCGGTCTTAAAACGTCCCTACGGAGCTTGCGGCGGTACGCCACCCACTGTACGTGCTCGGCCAGAACTGCGCAACGGTTGCGTGGGGGTTGGTTCGCCAGCCTAAACCTTTTCTGCATTTTATCGAAGCGCGTATGCACCGAGCGCGGTTCGAATCCTGCCGTAGTCGATCGATACAGAGCTTGGCTTTGAAATTTTCAACTTTGTGGCAAGGCGAAGCAAGAGAAGGATAGAATTATTTTGACATTTTTTCAGTGTAAACAACCGATCAGCAGCTTTTCATTCAATAACGATAGTATCCTACGTATTCTACTGTACTCTTACAAAGTGCTTCGCTTGATCTTGGATTTTCTATCGTGTTTCATCGATTCCTCATCGTTCAAAATATTTTTTCTATCCATCGTGATCCTTTATCGCGTTGGTTTATCGTTATCGTGATCTTTCTATCTATCGGGATTTTCTATCATGGTTCATCGATTCCTCATCGTTCAAAATATTTCTGCAAGACAAATATCGGTGATGATTCTTTGTTTCTTGTCGCAGTTTCCCAACCGTGAGGCGCCTCAAAAAATTGTGCGCCATCAACCAAGGGGCTGCAGTTTTTCTTTTCTTTTATTGGTGCGCTTCAAACGTGAGCTCCGAATTCGCTCCCAAATTCAGAGCCCTGTCTATGCTTCAACATGTGAAATCTCCGAATTCGCTTCGAACTCGCTCCGATTTTCGGAACGTGCGTGTGAACAGCCGAGTTTGTAATTCGATGACGTACGAGTAATTGGCGTTCGTTTCGGTTCAAAACAAAGTCTTTCCAACTCGGAGCAAACATCTCGGAGCACGTCTGAAGCGCACCATTGTCGTCAAGCGGCTTCTTCCAATAGTTGCAAGTAGAATCGCATTTTCAGTGCCATGATCCAGCGGCAGATGCGCAGATTTTTGCGCCGGCGTTTCTCCGTTTTGCAGCGTTTGCGCAATTTGTTGTTTAGAATGCGCACCATCTTCTGCAAATGCCAAACTTTCTGCCGTTGCTTCCATTCTTCATACTCGGACTCATCTTCGTCTTTCTCTGGTGCAGTGGAGTTGGATGCTGGATCCAAGTGGGAGTCGAACCCGCCCGCTTCATCCGTGTAGTTGTTGATGGTGTCGTTGCCACTGAGCCAATTGGTCTGATTGCTCTGCAGCTGCTGATCACTGTTGACACCTTTGCATGCAAAAATACATTCAGTTTTTTTTGAAAAGAAACAGCATGTAGGCCTACAGTAATTTCTGTGAATGTGTGTTCTCTAGTTCTTTACCCGCTAGTATTATTTCGTTCTGGTCCTTGTCTGTATCTTCCGCAGACACAGTTAGACACAATAGCAAAAGCATCATTGAAATGACGGAGTGCATGGTTGCAAATTTTAAGCGGCGCTAATTGGATGACTTCACCGCTTTCTACGTAGCCGAAGTAGGGACAATAAAACGCAAACTTTCCGCTCGAAATGGGCAATAATTGTAGTGCTAATTGCTTGATACTCATTTTCGATAAACCTTCGTCGTGAGCGAGTGGGCGACCCAAAAATTATCACATAGCTGAAGTCCAAAGGAATTTATTTTGTATGTTGAAACAAGTGTTGCATCAACGCACGATAAATTATTGCACTATTACTATTGCAAGTGCCTACCTACGTACGTGCCGTTTAGGGAAAAAGTTGCGTAAGCAAGAGACACGAGGCGCCAAAAGTTCTTATCAGCTCGCTACACTTTCTTTCTTTAGGCGTCAATTGCCGCTAATTTTTTCCCAGTTAGGCCAATTTGTTACGTCACTGCTTTCAGCAATTCACAAGTCATCGCTTACTAATTTTAGCGCGTGGGATGGGTTTTAATATCGACCAATATGGGGTCCTTTGGGGATTCGATTCGGTTCATCGTTCATCAAGTTCGTATGGCTTACGCTCACGTACGCCGGCAATATTTTCACGTTTCTCTGTGAAAAAAATTTGCCACTTCTGTCAGAAAACGAAATATGTAGATCAATAATAATCAATGGTACAGCATCACAATTACAGTACCTGACTGTAACCATACATGCTATGCATCAGGAGAAGTCATTACGACGAGATGATTCGTAGGCCTATCGATTTTTTATTTAGTGAGACCAACTGCCTTGCCTTCCCTCCCTTTTCATTTTCACACTCAAACTATTCTGTGTCGGTTCAGAGATTGAGGACCTTGTTGAGGAAGATGAAGTGATTTGACATATTGCCGAAACATCCGTCAAATTCTAAAAAACAGGAAAAGGAAGCAGAACATCCAAGAGTCGAGAATCAATAATTTTGAAAAGTCAAATCGGAAAGAGCGTTTATTCGCAGCATCTCGGCCGTACACTAGGTACGTGTATAGTACTACAGGGTGGTCGATTTCTCATGGATGATTTTGATTGCCAATTTTAACAGGTTATCCTGCACCGATTTTGCTCAAATTTTGCCCACATATTCTTGAGCGTTTACCATTTACTTGGTAAAAATTTCGAGTTAAAACCCTTCACTGGTAGTGAGAAACACAGCAGAGAAGATGATATCACATTTTTTCAACATTTTCATCGTTAATTTTCCACTACTGCTAAATCTTCCATCAAAATTTCGGAAAACATGACAAATGGCAATACTGTTGCATTTTTTCAAGTGGTAGGCGGCTTTTTAGACCCTCTCCGTCCTTGCACCCCCCAGAAAGAATGCCAGGAGCCATCACATCTGATGATCGTGGCTCATCAGCTGATGATGCAGCATTGATGAGGAGCAGCAATGTTGAGAAATGAGACAATCTCCAAGTAAATGCCACCAACCCTATCAATGTTTTTTTTGGCTGTTTTGGGCTTAGGTTCCATCTTGCTGAAACTATTTTGCTCTTAGGAAACAGCCGTTGGGCTCCAAGAAACTGCTTTCTATCATTTGACAGCAAAAAGTGCAGCGAAAAAGCTCGAAATTGCAATTTTGAAAGGAAGGGGTTAACTCTCACTACCAATGCAGCAGTTTAACTCGAAATTTTTACCAAGTAAATGGTAAACGCTCGGGAATATGTAGGCAAAATTTGAGCGAAATCGGTGCAGAATAACCAATTGAAATTGGCAATCAAAATCATCCATGAGAAAAGGACCACCCTGTAGGTGTTAGTCTTTTTTGCTTCTGATGATGTGCTGTTGTCTACAAAGCCTATAAAAATTACCACCTCAAAATAGTACGATCTAGTTGAAACTATGTAATTGCTTTTGATCTTGAGCATACGTACATACTGTAGCATTTTTATAATCACCTAACCGTTATAATTTTGCTGCCAGCCCAATGATTGGTTTCTGGATAAGTCTACAAACGTTGCTGGTCGCGAAAACCAGGCCTATCTATTCTGGAACTCAAGAAATTCAGCTTGAGAAATTGTGTCAACTGCAGTCAGCTGCGACTTTTGTCGTACACGGTGCTATCGTACTGTACACGGAAGAACAATTGACGACTAACTTCAGCTCATATTCCTCCTATTGCAAAGCACACTTTATCAGTGCTTCTTCACACCAATATGCGGGCTTTCTTGTTAACGTAAACATCAATACTGTAATGACTCGTATTTTGTCCGCATGTCCATGTCCATAAAGGTTTTTTTAAACTTAAAAGTACGTACGTCTACAGTACACAATGAGTAGCAGGCTGAGAGATTGAAATTGGTCCTATGACCTCAATGTCAATTATATAGATATTATCAGGACTCCATAATAGAGAAGGACTGTGAATCTGTGAGCAAAAGCCGTGCACAGAGCTACGCCCGATAAGAGCCAAAAGCGTCCCCCAACTGGGGCCCCCGTCCGCATACGTCCAAACCATACACAGTTGTGGGCAGGGCGAGCCTAGTGCACACGCTTTAGTAGGAGGGAGACGACGGGGGCCTAAAGAATAATTATGCTGCGCGCGAGCAAGTGAATAGAACAATCAGCTGATCATAATTGCCCCTTTTGGTCACGCACTCTCTTTTTCTTCACTTTTTCTTTGATCAATCTCAATGCATGCGAATAACAACAAGGCATTACCTAGCATGATTTTGTCCAATGCGAAATAAAACTTCCAGTTCATCAAACAGTGTCTCTTTCTATCTAGTTCGCCGCCGTTCTTCACCAGCCAGTACAGTCGGCTTTCTGCGCGCCAGAGATGTAGAGTTAACTTTGATCTTCGCACCTAGCTGAGCTTGCTTGACCATTTGCGCACCCATTGTAGCGAGGTAGCTTTTTTTGGCGACGTCATTGGGACATTGCAACAGCTGCCGATGATCTTTTTCCGATCAATCTCGCATTGAGACTGGGCAGTAAGCTTGTCTGGGGTAATACTTAGCTTGCACACACGAGATGCCATGCTAATTATTGCGTACAAAGAACGATAAGACAATAAAACAACGCACAACAAGATGGACAAAGGATGGACAGATAAATCTCTTCCTATCTTTTCTTTGTGTGTGGGTGTGGTGCGAAGTGTGCGTCGTTACAATTATTCCCTAAGGCCCTTGGGCAGGTCAAGTGAGGTGGACAGCGTGCCGAGTCTTGCTATGTACAGGGACCTGTTTTTTAGTAGGGTTCCCTTGCCGTGCCCATAGCTGTGTATGGTTTGGACGTATGCCCCCCGTCCCCCAACTGGGGGACGCCTTTCAACAGGTTGGAGATGAAGCGCATAAAGCTCCCACCAAAAAGAAACGATGTCAATACTATAAAAACGTTGGGTGGGCGTCTCTTAGCGTCCCCCACTTGGGGGACGGCGTCCCCGAGGTGGGGGACGGGGGTCCCAGTTGGGGGACGCTTTTGGCTCTTATCGGGCGTAGCTCTGCGCACGACTTTTGCTCACAGATTCACAGTCCTTCTCTATTATGGAGTCCTGATATTATGTACATTATCTCCCCCAAAAATAGTCGGTAATGGCCTGACCATTTGAGCTGGGCTTATATACGAATCATTACAGTAGTTATCAAATCGGCCTCACCAACACCTGCAAAGATTCAGACACTAGAAGTAGCAAACAACAGCGCAGACGGAAGAGGAAATACTTTATCAAGTTGAAAACGAAGGATCGGCGAGTGAAAATTGGATGCGGCTCACGCTTCGTCTCTAGTTTCTTCACAGCACCACTCTCAGTCCATATTATATTCAGATCAGAGTCCGTTGGTTTGCTGGAGCTAAAGGCTCTTTTTGTTCAGCAAGTGGAATCCTTGTTTATTCGGTATTCCGTGGCTTGCGCAAACGGCCCTTTTCCCTTTTGGTACTCTAAATTTTTCCCCCTTTAGCAGTTTGGTACTACGCGTACGTGATTGTGGCATATACATGTGTAAGGAGGGCGACATGCGTGTGTATGTGCTGGTGTCGTGGTTTGAGGGGCCGATTGGTGGATTACGTACGTGATTGTACGGTTCAGAGTGTTCGAGTGTTCCAGTGTTCCACAGCGGTAATGTTCCAGTGTTTGGCTGACAGTACATAGAGTATGTTGGTCATACAGGTGAGTTAGCAACTGTGGGGTGGGCGGTTATGTGGGTGGTACGTCGGTCGGCATGCTGTCGTGGTGTATGGTAGGAGTCTAGGCGGAGTGGGCTTTGCCCCCAAACTGTCTGCATGCACGGTTCAGAGTGTTCGAGTGTTCCAGTGTTCCAGAGTGTTAGTGTTCCAGTGTTTGGGTGACAGTACGTAGAGTGTATTGGTCGCGCAGTTGAGTTAGCAACTGTGGGGCAGGCCGGTACGTACACGTTGGTCGGCCGTCGTTGTGTATGGTGGGAGTCTAGGCGGAGTGGGCTTTGCCCCCAGACTGTCTGAATGCATAGTTCAAAGTGTTCGAGTGTTCCAGTGTTCCAGAGTGTTAGTGTTCCAGTGTTTGGGTGACAGTACGTAGAGTGTATTGGTCGCGCAGTTGAGTTAGCAACTGTGGGGCAGGCCGGTACGTAGTACGTTGGTCGGCCGTCGTTGTGTATGGTGGGAGTCTAGGCGGAGTGGGCTGTGCCCTCAGAATGTCTGAATGCATAGTTCAAAGTGTTCCAGTGTTCGGGTGTTCGAGTGTTCAAGTGTTCAGCTGACAGTACATATTGTGCGTCGGTAGCTCAGTAGCATAGGACTGTACGCAGATCGGCGCAATAGTCCTCGCGAAGTAGTGAACAGCAATAGTCCTCACAAAGTAGGACAATTTATTGTTTGGCGACGATGTCCATGGAACTGCCAGTCTGTAGAGAAATGGTTTCTCGTTCGCAATTTCTTGCAGTTAGTCAGGTAACACTTATCAAAATTACAGGGTGTATCAGAATAAACTCACCGGGTGTTTGTGCCTCTCATTCCTCAATGGAGCATTCGATTTCAGTACGCTCTTTGTATTTTGTAGCTACAAGCCTAAGACCGCCGTGAAAAATGATCCTCCGTTGTGGAGTTATAAGCACAAACATCCGGTGAGTAAATTATGATACACCCTACATATTATTGTCTGCGTGTACTGTATTGAGGGCACCAGGGGCGGCCCCCCCCCCCCCCCCCCCCCACCCCCCCCCCCCCCCCCCCAGCCCCTGTCGCTCTTCTCCCCCCACAACCCACCACCCACCACACAACACCCCCCCAACCTACCCCAAACAAAAGAAAAAAACACACCGACAAAATCCCCTTCTACCGCGCTCACCGCACCAAACAATACAGACATAATACATCCACACTTTCCCCAACACAAACCTCCAAAACAGAAACCAAAAAACACACAGACAAAACTAAACTACACAAAAATACCCCCCAAAAAAAACAACAAAACTAAACCAAAAACCAACACAAAACCAAAAACTACAAACACCCCAATTTTTCCTTTCTCTTCTACCCTCTCCCACACACCACAATACCCCAAACTCCAACACCCAACTCCCCTACCCCAACCTCCCCACCTCCCCCAACACTCCCCTACCCTTGGGGATTCCGGCGACGTTGGTGAGGGCGTTCTAAAATTTCAACTTTCTAGGCCTACAGAAAGCGGCTCAAAATTGCTGACCTCAGAAGTCGAGGATTTGCCTAATATTTTACCGTAATGGAGAGCATAATTCTACCATCCCAAAGCTAATACATTTTCAAAACATGTTCAATATCCTATGCAGGATGCGGCAGAACCAAATCTGCTGCGGTAGTGTGAATAAAAATTGAAAACTCAGCTGTGGAATGCTAACTTTGTCCTTAAAATCAAGGTTTTGACCAATAGTGAAAAAAAAACGTAAATTTCTGTGTCCGACAGTTTGAGCCTTTATAACTTCCTTGTTAGATGGACTACGGGGCTTAAATTTTGTCTGCTCAATTGTTGAAGCCTTTAGCTACAAAATACAAAAGAGGTACTGAAATCGAATGCTCCATTGAGGAATGAGAGACACAAACACCCGGTGAGTTTATTCTGATACACCCTGTAATTTTGATAAGTGTTACCTGACCAACTGCAAGAAATTGCGACGAGAAACCATTTCTCTACAGACTGGCAGTTCCATGGACATCGTCGCCAAACAATTGTCCTACTTCGTGAGGACTATTGCTGTTCACTACTTCGCGAGGACTATTGCGCCGACCTGCGTACAGTCCTATGCTACTGAGCGACCGACGCACAATACGTACTGTCAGCTGAACACTCGAACACCCGAACACTGGAACACTTTGAACTATGCATTCAGACATTCTGAGGGCACAGCCCACTCCGCCTAGACTCCCACCATACACAACGACGGCCGACCAACGTACTACGTACCGGCCTGCCCCATACATAGTTGCTAACTCAACTGCGCGACCAATACACTCTACGTACTGTCACCCAAACACTGGAACACTAACACTCTGGAACACTGGAACACTCGAACACTTTGAACTATGCATTCAGACATTCTGGGGGCAAAGCCCACTCCGCCTAGACTCCCACCATACACAACGACGGCCGACCAACGTGTACGTACCGGCCTGCCCCACAGTTGCTAACTCAACTGCGCGACCAATACCCCACCCACCCCAACCCCACACAACCAAACCAACCCCCCCACACAACCAACCACACACTCTACGTACTGTCACCCAAACACTGGAACACTAACACTCTGGAACACTGGAACACTCGAACACTCTGAACTGTGCATGCAGACAGTTCTGGGGGCAAAGCCCACTCCGCCTAGACTCCCACCATACACAACGCTACCCTACAACGAGACACCCGCCGCCCCAGCGCGACACGCGCACCAGAACACACCACCACCCAACACACCACACACCAACACAAAAAACACCAACACCAACCCACAACACCCGAACCGACTCCCAAAAACGCCACAACTACTACCCCCCCATACACCACCCACCAACATACCACACCACCAAACACAACACAACACCAACACAACACCAACACAACATCACAACACCACAGCCCACCCGCCAGACTCCACGACCATACGACGTACCACCCACATACACACCGGCCTGCCCCACAGTTGCTAACTCAACTGCGCGACCAACATACTCTACTACTCCCAACACACACAACACACACACAACACAAACAAACACCCAACCACAACACCACACAACCACCACACCACCCACAACCCCCACCCCACACAACCACCAACAAAATGTACTGTCAGCCAAACACTGGAACACTACCGCTGTGGAACACTGGAACACTCGAACACTCTGAACCGTACAAATCACGTACGTAATCCACCAATCGGCCCCTCAAACCACGACACCAGCACATAACACACGCATGTCGCCCTCCTTACACATGTATATGCCACAATCACGTACGCGTAGTACCAAACTGCTGAAAAGGGGGAAAAAATTTAGAGTACCAAAAGGGAAAAGGGGCTGTTTGCGCAGGATGTAAACTACCGAAAAACAAATATCCACTTGCCGAACAAATAGCCTTTAGCTTCGACAAACCAACGGACTCTGACGCAACAAGAAAGCGGCACGCTGAGAGGGTGCCTGCGAAGGAAAACTAGACGCGAAGCGGAGGCCGGCATTGGATTTTCACTCGCCGATCCTTCGTTTTTCAACTTGATAAAGATTTCCCTCTTTCGCTCTGCGCTGTGTTTGCTACTTCTAGTGTCTGAATTTTTGCAGGTGAGGCCGATGATAACTACGAAGATCGAGGAAAAGCCCAGCCAAAAGGCAGGCCATACCGACATTTGGGGGAGATAAGAAAAAACAGGACTCCAAAAGAGAAGGACGGAGTGAGCAAAAAGTAGTGCGCAGAGCTACGCCGAATAGCGCAAAACGTCCCCAACGGGTCCCCCGTTCCCCCCACCTCGGGGACGCCGTCCCCCAAGTGGGGGGACGCTGAGAGACCCACCAAACTTTTATAGTATTGACATGACTCTTTTGGTGGGAGCTTTATTGCGCTTCATCTCCAACCTGTTGAATCCCCAGTTGGGGACGGGGGCGTACGTTCCAAAACTATTAGCTATGGGCACGGCAAGGGAACCCTATAAAAAAGAGGTCCCTGTAACATACCAGAGACTCGGCACGCTGTCCCCCTATTCGCGACCTGCCCAAGGGCCTTCCGGGATAATTGTAAAGACGCACAGCTCCGCCACCACACCCCCCCCCAAAAGAAAAAGATAGGAAGAGATTTATCCTGTCCATCCCTTCCTGTCCACCCCTCTTTTTATGCGCATTTGTTTTATTGTTCTTATCGTTTCTCTTGTACGCAATAATTACATGGCATCTCGTGTGTGCAAGCTAAGTATTACCCAGGACAACCTTTCTGCCCGCCTCAAGTGCGAGATTGATCGGAAAAAGATACATCGGGCAGGCTGTTGCAATGTTCCAATGCCGTCGCCAAAAAAAGCTACCTCGCTACAAATGGGTGCGCAAATGGTCAAGCAAACTCAGCTAGGTGCGAAGGATCAAAGTTAACCTCTACATCTCTCTGGCGCGCAGAAAGCCGACTGTACTGGCTGGTGAAGAACGGCGGCGAACTGAGATAGAAAGAGACACTGTTTGATGAACTGGAAGTTTTATTTCGCATTTCAACATGCGACAATAATCATGCTAGGTAATGCCTTGTTGTTATTCGCATGCATTGGAGATTGATCAAAGAAAAAGTGAAGAAAAAGAGTGCGTGACCAAAAGGGGCAATTATGATCAGCTGATTGTTCTATTCACTTGCTCGCGCGCAGCATAATTATTCTTTAGGGCCCCCGTCGTCTCCCTCCCCTACTAAAGCGTGTGCACTAGGCTCGCCCTGCCCACAACTGTGTATGGTTTGGACGTATGCGGACGGGGGCCCCAGTTGGGGGGACGCTTCGCTCTATCTGGGCGTAGCTCTGTGCACGGCTTTTGCTCACAGATTCACAGTCCTTCTCTATTATGGAGTCCTGATAATATCTATATAATTGACATTGAGGTAATAGGACCAATTTCAATCTCTCAGCCTGCTACTCATTGTGTACTGTAGACGTACGTACTTTTAAGTTTAAAAAAACCTTTATGGACATGGACATGCGGACACAAATACGAGTCATTACAGTATTGATGTTTAACGTTAACAAGAAAGCCCGCATATTGGTGTGAAGATAAGCACTGATAAAGTGTGCTTTGCAATAGGAGGAATATGAGCTGAAGTTAGTCGTCAATTGTTCTTCCGTGTACATTAGATAGCACCGTGTACGACAAAAGTCGCAGCTGACTGCAGTTGACACGATTTTCTCGAGCTGAATTTCTTGGTCCAGAATAATAGGCCTGTGTTTTTCACACCAGCAACGTTTGTAGACTTATCCAGAAACCAATAATTGGGCTGGCAGCAAGATTATAACGGTTAGGTGATTATAAAAATGCTACAGTATGTACGTATGCTAGAGATCAAAAGCGATTACATCGTTCAACTATGATCGTACTATTTGAGGTGGTAAGGTTTATCTCAGCTTATCAAGCGAGCAGCCACGTCATCGAGAAGCGAAAAAAAGACTAACACCTACAGGGTGAGTTCCTTTTTTCTAGTGGATGATTTTGATTCCAGATTTGGATACGACTTTATTCTCACCGATTTCGCTACGAAATTTCTGCACATCTCCCGACGTTTTACCATTTACTTGGTAAAAATTTTCGAGTTAAACTGCTCCATTGGTAGTGAGAGTTAACCCCTTCCTTTCAAAATTGCAATTTCGAGCTTTTTCGCTGCACTTTTTGCTGTCAAATGATAAAAAGCAGTTTCTTGGAGCCCAGACAGCTATTTCCTAAGAGCAAAATAGTTTCAGCAAGATGGAACATAGACCCAAAAACAGCCAAAAAAAACATTGATAGGGTTGGTGGCATTTACTTGGAGATTGTCTCATTTCTCAACATCCTGCTCCGCGTCCTCATCAATTGCTGCATCATCAGCTGATGAGCCACGATAACATCAGATGTGATGACTCCTGGCATTCTTTCTGGGGGGTGCAAGGACAGAGAGGGTCTAAAAAGCCGCCTACCACTTGAAAGAATCCAACAGTATTGCAATTTGTCATGTTTTCCGAAATTTTGATGGAAGATTTAGCAGTAGTGGAAAATTAACGATGAAAATGTTGAAAAAATGTGATATCATATTCTCTGCTGTGTTTCTCACTACCATCCAAGGGTTTTAACTCGAAATTTTTACCAAGTAAATGGTAAACGCTCGAGAATATGTAGGCAAAATTTAAGCAAAATCGGTGCAGGATAACCAATTAAAATTGGCAATAAAAATCATCCATGAGAAAAGGACCACCCTGT
>JASAMW010000063.1:0-21735 GCA_030247985.1 Epsilonema sp. ZAB3_2
ACAGATGCATAGAGTAGGAGAAATGAGTATGAATAAGCTAACCAAAACATCAGCAAGCTTGATCTTTCTGTTCATAAAATTGTGCATGATGTGATTTGTACTTATCTACCTTATTGCTCCATACTTTACGGTTGCTGAATACTACTTCTCTGTTGGAAACACACTCTACTCGTTTTCCAAAAGAAACGATGTCAGACTGATTGGTCTGAATGCCCTCACCTGAGTAGTAGCTAGGACGTCCAGGCTTGGGGATAAAGACCACCTTTGCCATGCGCCAGGACAATGGCACATACCCCAGTGCAAGGCAAGCCTGAATCACCCTGCAGAGGATAGGAGCAATTTGCTCCAGGCCCTTCTGCAGAAGTGCTGGAAAAATGCCATCCAGTCCTGCTGCCTTATATGGTGCAAAAATCTGAATGGCCCACCTCACCCTGTCCTCCTGCCCAACCTGCTCATGCAAATCTCCATTCCTCTCCTCGGCAGGGGGTGGAGAGGCTACCAGGGCGGCTGGATGGACGGACACCTCCTGGCACCCTGGGAAGTGCACTCTAAGGAAGATCAGACAATGCCTCACCTCTTACGCTGCTTGCAAACTCCCCAGAACCCAGCCTAATGAGCACAACTTGACAGCTGGTCTCCCTGCTCAAAACCCGTTGCAAGTGAGCTGCAACTGGAGTGGACTCCACCCCAGAGCAGGAACTCCCTCCACGAGTCCCCTCTTTGCTGATCTGATCAGCCTTTTATGCATCGTTGCAAGTTGCCCTGAACCTGGCCCAGTCCTCACCAGATTGAGATGTCAGTGCCTGTCGCTGACGTTTCCTGACATCTCTACGCAAGCGGGAAAGCTCAGCTGACCACCATGGCACCTTTTTGCCTCCCCGCCTGCGTTTGAGAGGACAGGCCTGTTCATAGGCCCCAGTATGGAGAGGTAGAGGGTATCTAGGGTATCCTCCACCTCTTCCACCGTCTCCAGTGGATCAAAGGCTCCCTCTCCAAGCTCAGCACTGAGAGAACGTGTGTAGCCCTCCCAGTCTGTGGCCCGTGGATTTCTCCACAAAGAGAAAGGCTCCTCATCCACTGCCAAATTGAACTGAATGTACCGGTAATCCAACATAGAGACCTCCGGTGACACCCGCCAACCCCTTACCTCATCCAGAAGACTGAGTGAGGCAAGTGTTATGTCTATGACCTCCTGGTGATGAGGCACCACAAAGGTGGGCTCATTGCCTCGGTTGATCACAAACAAGTCTGTCCCCATCTAGTCCTCCGCTAGGGCTTCCCCCTTGCATTGCAATTGGAGCTGCCACAGGAAGTATGATGGCCATTTGCATCACAACCCAGGATCAGTGCTAGACCCTGGGCCCTACAGTGATCCACCAACTGCACCATCTCCTCTGATGGAGGTGGCATCACTGAATCAAAGGGAAGATAGGTGGAAGCCACCCCTGCCTTCCTCCTTCTTTCCCCCCTGCCTTAAACTCAACTGAGACTGCAACCTGGTCCCGAGAACAGAACCTAGGCAACTGTACTGCGGTGAGCATCCGGGACGCAATCTGAGGGAAAACCTACTGCTGTATGGACACCCTACTAAAAAACCCGTCCGAGAGAGGGGAACAGTGGAGGGAGCAGACGGGGAACAAAATAGCCGCTAGTAAGTAGGTGTCCGCTGGTTGACCACAGTAGACAGAGGAAACATGAACAAAGACCAGTACAGGGGGTACAATAGTAGACTGAGTTCAGCTGAGCTGCAGGGTGGCCAACCCTAAGTACTAAACCTAGTATACTATTTCATCCCTGCCTAGTACCCTGCCCAGTACTTAAGAGAAATAATCGAGAAAAATTGCCTATCCCCATCAGACGTGCGCTTTCTCAGTCTTGAAATTGAGTGGGAAGATCTGGCTTCAGTAATCTCCAGTCCAGAGGACACAGATTTTCAGCCATGATAAAGCGCAGGTAAAACTTCGCACCAAGCCAAGAGACAAACGAGGTGAGATGAAAAAGAAAGATGAATGAGCTGAGGGTGGCAGATTCAGTGCGAAGCCGGGGGGGTCCCAAGGGGCGCTCGGGGGCGGCTCGGGGGGGTCCGGCCGGTACTAGGCAGGGATGACATAGTATACTAGGTTTAGTACTAGGTTTGCATAGTCTGCTCCAGCTGAACTCTATTATTGTTCCCCCTGTACTGTCTTTGTTCTGTTTCTCTGTCTACAGTGGTCAACCAGCACACTCTTTGCGCTATTTGTCCCCGCTCCTCCTCACTGTGCCCCTCTCTCGGACTGGTTTTTTAGTAGGGTGCCATACGCAGTGTTCCCTCATGATCGGGACCAAACTGGAGCCCGACATGGACGCTGATCCTCACAGTGATCAGCGAAAAGTTGGCCTCCTGTGCCTGAAAGTCCTCGGATATGATTCCGAAAGACCCATGGTTCCTGTATAAGAGCCATGCTTACCTGCTGCTTAGCCAGGGTGCGACAAAGCAGTGATGTCGCTCCTTTGCTATGCTGCAGGTTGATCTGAGTAATGCTTAAGTTTGGGTGCAAAATTCAAGTAACGTGGCGTTATTTGCTCCGCGTCACTTCCAACTAACATAGCCTGCTAACGCCCCGTTAGTTGGAGGCTTCTGACCTCAAGCCATATAGCTGTCAGTTTTCGCGGCGGGGTTGCATAAAAGATTTATGGCTGCGCCGCTCTTCTCGGGCTCTCTCCTGGTCCACTCTCCCTCTCCGTCGCCCAGGTGGACATGGAGATGCATCATCGTGCGTATGGCAGGGGAGGAAGAAGGACCTACGTCTGGCGAAGGGCAGCTTGGGGTGTGTGTGTGCAACATAGCAGTGAGCCAAAGGGGCAATATCCCATCCAAGAAAGGACTCCCCTGCTGGTCCTCCTCTTTTACAACCCGTCTCAGTCCCTCTTATCTTTCACTGCTAGCCCGCTCCCTTTATTCCAAACCACAAGTGGCGCGGGCGTCGTTAGCCAGGCGCAGGCGCTACTTCTCTGACGCGGAGCAAATAACGCCACGTTACTTGAATTTTGCACCCAAACTTAAGCAACCCCCAAACAAAAACCACAATACCCCCACCCCACCCCCCCCCCCCCCCCCCCCCCCCCCCCCCCACAACCCCCCCCCCCCCCCCCCCCCCCCCCCCCCCCCCCCCCCCCCCCTTACTCAGATCAACCTGCAGCATAGCAAAGGAGCGACATCACTGCTTTGTCGCACCCTGGCTAAGCAGCAGGTAAGCATGGCTCTTATACAGGAACCATGGGTCTTTCGGAATCATATCCGAGGACTTTCAGGCACAGGAGGCCAACTTTTCGCTGATCACTGTGAGGATCAGCGTCCATGTCGGGCTCCAGTTTGGGTGTCCCGGATGCATTGAGGGAAAACCTACTGCTGTATGGGCACCCTACTAAAAAACCAGTCCGAGAGAGGGGCACAGTGGAGGGAGGAGACGGGGGAACAAAATAGCCGCAAGTAAGTAGGTGTCCGCTGGTTGACCACTGTAGACAGAGGAAACAGGAACAAAGACAGTACAGGGGGAACAATAATAGAGTTCAGCTGAGCTGCAGGGTGGCCAACCCTAGTACTATAGTACTAAACTAGTACTAAACCTAGTATACTATGTCATCCCTGCCTAGTACCGAAAATTTGGCCTAGTACTTTTAGTACTATTCTAGTACTATTTCAAGTCTGGGTCAGAATAGGGGGACTTTTTTGTGTATGCCCACAAAATGCTTGTTTTTCAGCACATTTTGGGGTTATTTTGGAAAATTTTCTCGCCTTCTGCGAGGTATTTCATGGAAATGTACACATATTTGCACAAAAAACGCCACTCATCAGCAGGTAGTTTAGTTATTTACTTTCAAATAATCGCACAAAATTATCGAATTTTGCTGAATTTTGTATAAAAAAGGCTTGATATTTGGCCAAAACACAGGTATAGTACTGATTTGGTACTAATTTGGCAGGGCCTAGTACTTTCGGCTGACTGGAATCTGGCCACCCTGCTGAGCTGTCATCTCATCTTTCTTTGTGTCATCTCACCTCGTTTGTCTTCTGGCTTGGTGCGAAGTTTTACCTGCGCTTTATCATGGCTGAAAATCTGTGTCCTCTGGACTGGAGATTACTGAAGCCAATCTTCCCACTCAATTTCAGACTGAGAAAGCGCACGTCTGATGGGGATAGGCAATTTTTCTCGATTATTTCTCTTAAGTACTGGGCAGGGTACTAGGCAGGGATGAAATAGTATACTAGGTTTAGTACTAGGGTTGGCCACCCTGCAGCTCAGCTGAACTCAGTCTATTATTGTTCCCCCTGTACTGTCTTTGTTCCTGTTTCCTCTGTCTACAGTGGTCAACCAGCGGACACCTACTTACTAGCGGCTATTTTGTTCCCCGTCTGCTCCCTCCACTGTTCCCCTCTCTCGGACGGGTTTTTTAGTAGGGTGTCCATACAGCAGTAGGTTTTCCCTCAATGCGTCCCGGATGCTCACCGCAGTACAGTTGCCTAGGTTCTGTTCTCGGGACCAGGTTGCAGTCTCAGTTGAGTTTAAGGCAGGGGGAAGAAGGAGGAAGGCAGGGGTGGCTTCCACCTATCTTCCCTTTGATTCAGTGATGCCACCTCCATCAGAGGAGATGGTGCAGTTGGTGGATCACTGTAGGGCCCAGGGTCTAGCACTGATCCTGGGTTGTGATGCAAATGGCCATCATACTTCCTGGGGCAGCTCCAATTGCAATGCAAGGGGGGAAGCCCTAGCGGAGTATTTGATGGGGACAGACTTGTTTGTGATCAACCGAGGCAATGAGCCCACCTTTGTGGTGCCTCATCACCAGGAGGTCATAGACATAACACTTGCCTCACTCAGTCTTCTGGATGAGGTAAGGGGTTGGCGGGTGTCACCGGAGGTCTCTATGTTGGATTACCGGTACATTCAGTTCAATTTGGCAGTGGATGAGGAGCCTTTCTCCTTGTGGAGAAATCCACGGGCCACAAACTGGGAGGGCTACACACGTTCTCTCAGTGCTGAGCTTGGAGAGGGAGCCTTTGATCCACTGGAGATGGTGGAAGAGGTGGAGGATACCCTAGATACCCTCTACCTCTCCATACTGGGGGCCTATGAACAGGCCTGTCCTCTCAAACGCAGGCGGGGAGGCAAAAAGGTGCCATGGTGGTCAGCTGAGCTTTCCCGCTTGCGTAGAGATGTCAGGAAATGTCAGCGACAGGCACTGACATCTCAATCTGGTGAGGACTGGGCCAGGTTCAGGGCAACTTGCAATGAGTATAAAAGGCTGATCAGATCAGCAAAGAGGGACTCTTGGAGGGAGTTCTGCTCTGGGGTGGAGTCCACTCCAGTTGCAGCTCACTTGCAACGGGTTTTGAGCAGGGAGACCAGCTGTCAAGTTGGGCTCATTAGGCTGGCTTCTGGGGAGTTTGCAAGCAGCGAGGGCGAGGCATTGTCTCATCTTCCTAGTGTGCACTTCCCAGGGTGCCAGGAGGTGTCTGTCCATCCAGTCCCCTGGGAGGCCTCTCCACCCCCTGCCGAGGAGGAATGGAGATTGGCTGAGCAGGTTGGGCAGGAGGACAGGGTGAGGTGGGCCATTCAGCGTTTTGCACCATATAAGGCAGCAGGACTGGATGGCATTTTTCCAGCCACCGCGGCCGCTTTCTATGTCTAAAGCGCCGGCAAAGGGGCGGGGCCTCGTGGTGGGACCTAAGCTTGCAATAAGCAGTTGGCTTCGGTTTTTGATGTGAGGCAAAAGGGAAGTGAAGCCAACCCTTCCTGTTGTAAAGTAAAGCAGGCAGGCTGCTAACAGTGTTGTTGGCACAGCACCAAGGTCAAACTGCGAGTCTTTGATTAGCTGCTGGCACATCAATATTGGGTGAATAATAATCATTTATATTTCAAAATGACCGCAAAGCTTAGTCCAACTTTTCTAGCAAAAAATTTTGACCTGTTGTCACTCATATTTTTGCGCTTTAATTAGAAATGTTTGGCTGGCCTGTTAAAGCAACTTCGCAAGCTGCTGCCTTCCTTTTGTTTACTCTGCACACCCTAGCATGCTTTAGTAGCTGAAAGGCAGCTTGGTCAATTGATTGACCTGTGGCCAATCCTTGCTCTTCACAATGGTGTCAGCCAATAAAAGAAGATGTGAAAAATGTGAACGAAATCCGGCGTTTTAGACTTATAGAAAACGGCCGCCGTGGCACTTCTGCAGAAGGGCCTGGAGCAAATTGCTCCTATCCTCTGCAGGGTGATTCAGGCTTGCCTTGCACTGGGGTATGTGCCATTGTCCTGGCGCATGGCAAAGGTGGTCTTTATCCCCAAGCCTGGACGTCCTAGCTATGACCAGGCGAAGGCATTCAGACCAATCAGTCTGACATCGTTTCTTTTGGAAAACGAGTAGAGTGTGTTTCCAACAGAGAAGTAGTATTCAGCAACCGTAAAGTATGGAGCAATAAGGTAGATAAGTACAAATCACATCATGCACAATATTATGAACAGAAAGATCAAGCTTGCTATGTTTTGGTTAGCTTATTCATACTCATTTCTCCTACTCTATGCATGTGTCACAAATATCGTTTCGCAATGCTGCTTTTCTACCAAAATGATGCTTGCGTCACCACATTTCTCTTGAAAACGATGGAGAGGGTGGTGGACAGGTACCTGAGGGAGGGGCCTCTGCAGAGGTTCCCCCTTCAGGCCCAGCAGCATGCCTCTATAGGGCAGGCAGGTCCACTGAGTTGGCTCTGCACTGTTTGGTGCAGAGGATAGAGAAAGGCTTCAGCAGAAGGAGTACAGTCTGGGGGTCTTTTTGGACATTGAGGGGGCTTTTAACAATGCCCCCTTCAGGTCCATAATGGGATCCCTTGAGGATAGGTCAGTCCCCCTCATGGTCCAGCAATGGATCAGGAGGTTTCTGCACTCACAGCTAGTGCAGGCCTCCATGGGTGGCTGTTACAAGGCAGTTCAGGTCAGAAGGGGCTTTCCACAGGGAGGGGTCTTACTGTACAAGAAAGTAGTAAGTCCCTCATTCTGGATGTGAAGCCACGTCGCGTCGTCGCAAGTAGGCGCACATTTAGGCGCATGTAGAAGTCGCGTCTGCTTTGCTTCCCTCTGACCTCCGACCTCGCCAGACACAGCAGCCGCAAAAGTTTGGCTACCTTCCAATCAACAGAAACGAGGGAAGAGAAGGAAAGGACAGGTTATCGTTTGCTATGTATGCTTGCGTGCGCACACTACTAATTGTTTTCCTGCCGAGGAGAAGGGAAGAGGGGAAAGTCTTTGCAGGTTACTGCTGGTCGCTTCTTGCTACATATGTACTTGATACGCCCGCGCGACGCCGCTGCAAATTTGACGCAGCTCGGCTTCCGACTTGACGCGGCGCGAAGCCGGCGTGACGCGAAGTGAAAGAAGAGTCACTTCGCCACTCGCGCCAACTGCCAGAATGAGGGACTTACTTCTTTCTTGTACCGTATCTCCTCTCCTGTGGAACCTTGTGGCTGACTCACTGCTGGGGCGTCTGAACTCCCAGGGTATTTATACCCAGGGGTATGCAGATGATGTGGCAATTTTAGTGATTGGCTTGTGTCTCTCCACAGTGTGTAGAAGAGTGCAGGCTGGTCTTAGAATTGTGGAAAGGTGGTGTGAGGAAGCGGGCCTATCTGTCAACCCTGTGAAGACAGAAATGGTCCTCTTTACTCAGAAGGTCAAGAGGCGGATGGCTTTGAAGCTCCAAGGCTCATGGGCCAGGAGCTAAGGCTGGCCAGTGAGGTGAAGTTTCTGGGAGTAATCCTGGATTCTAAGCTTCACTGGCACTCCCACTTGAAATATTGCTACCAGAAGGCACTGGCAGCTTTCTGGCAGTGCCGGAGGGCAGTGGGCAAGACCTGGGGTCTTTCCCCCAAGGTATTGATGTGGCTTTTCCAGGCTGTAATTCGACCTCGGGTCAGTTATGCTGTGGTGGTGTGGTGGCCACGACTCAAGTTGGTGACTGCACAGGAGAGGCTGAGGAAACTCCAACGCCTTGCTTGTGTGGCTGCCACTGGGGTCATTAGAACTGCACCCACAGCAGCACTGGAGGTGGCTCTGGCCTTACCTCCATTGCATCTTTTTCTCCTACGGGAGGCAAGGGCCGCATGTTACCAGCTGGTAAAGGCTGGGGCCTGGGGCAAAGGGGGCACAGAGGTGGGGCACTGTTGCTTGAAGGGTGACATGATGGGGGAGTTACCTATCATGAAACTCCCAAGTGACTGGTGCTTACCTGTGTTTACCTTTGGATGGCAGTTCAAGGTGTGCTTTCCTCCACGGGAGGAATGGCTGAGTGGGGCACTCCCATCCACAGGGTCTGTGTATGTCTACACAGATGGATCCCGTGTAGATGGGTCCTCAGGAGCGGGGGTGCACTTGGGGGATCTGGGGGAGGGTCTTAGTATCCCTCTCAGGTCTCATTTTACAGTGCCACAGGCGGAGGTGAGGGCTATTCTTGCCGCTATTGAATGGCTGGAGGAGCTTGGGGTTGGGGGCAGATCAGTTAGAATCTGCTCAGATAGTCAGGCTGCCTTGCAGGCCTTAGCACAGCCTAACCCTTGGAATCAAGTTTGGCCCCGTTTGGGCCACTCCTTGAAAAAATTTTGAATTTATACTTCCTTTGTTACAACCCCCCTCCCTGCCATTAAAAGGCTGTTTCAACAAGTGTGTTACAACGTTTCGAGTTGTAACAGTGGCATCTCGGGTTACTTACCCAGGTAATTTACCCGGGTAAAAGCATGTAGAAGGGAGCTCATTTCAAGAAATAGTGTGGTTTCTCGCGTTTTCGTTGTTACAACGTTTTCCGCTTCTTACTTTTTTAGGGTTGGCGCCAAATTCAAAAATTTGTTACAACTTTTTCACTTGTAACAAATCAAAAAATGCAATTGTTACAACCACTGTTACATCGACTGTTACAAGTCACCGCTCAGTCGCCGCAATGATGAAGCATAGGAACGAGTAGGAAAGAGTTGTAACAAAAGGTGTAAAATGTTGTAATAAACGTGCCTAAAAAAGTGTTACTACCCCCTCCCCATCTAATAACCGATTTTTTCGCGCCAAAAACCGACTTGACTCCAAGGGCTAAGGTGAGCTCTACCCTTGTGGTCAGATGCTTCCAGGCTCTGCAGAGGCTTGCAGAAGGCAGTGAAGTTCAGCTCACATGGGTTCCAGCCCATGTGGGTGTGGAGGGCAATGAGGCAGCAGATGCCCTTGCAAAAGAGGCTTCCTGCTCTGAGTTGGAGGAGGAAGAGAAGGAGGGAGGGGTGGGTGTTGCACTGTCTGTGGTCAAACAGGCACTTAGTGTCTGGCTGAGGCAGCAGCACGCTGTCCACTGGCAGGGGGCCCCTGGATGCAGGCAGGCTAAGGAGCTGCTTGGGGGATTGACCTCAAGCGAGCCCGGTCTCTCCTGCAGTCGTTTCCAAGGGCAAGACTTCGCAGACAACTTCGCAGACTTCGCAGTAGTGGGACTGTTGACAGGCCACTGCTCTGTGAGAAAACACCTCTTCACCATAGGTGTGGCACCTGATCCAGTGTGCCCCCTATGCAAGGAGGAGGATGAAAGAGCACTCCACCATTTTGGGGAGTGTGTAGCACTGAGCTACCAAAGGATTCAGGCCATGGGTGTGGACAGCCTCACAGCTGAGGACATCCGTGGCCTGAGCGGGCAGGATCTCTCAGACTCATCAAGAGTCTGGGGAGGTACTGAGCAAGACTCTATTCTCAGGGGTTCTGCAATGGGTAGAAATTCAATTCAGCCTGCGCAGAGTGGGGTGGATCATGACTGAAGCCCTGCACCCCATCTACTGGACTGGACTGGACTGAATCCCGTTCTGCGCTGCGTGTTCGACTCACGCACTGGCTGCCCAATTTTTCAAATCTCTTCTCTTGTGCTCAAATCTCTTAATATACTAAGTACTTAGTCTCCTGGTCTTATGAACCACTATTTGCATGATCGGTGGAAAGATGGAGTGACCAAGAACGTTGGCAGTACTTTTAGTAGCAGCGTAGTAGCAAGAATAGACAAGCGGCGGGCAGCGGTCAAAAGATATCGATTTTCCTTCACTATGTACGTAACTGCCAACTCAGCTCAGCCTATCTGTATGTATTTACCGTAGAGGCCGACTGCCCAGTACACGAGGAATGACACTTGCCCCCTTCCTTCGCCCTTCGTCCCCTTCCTTGTTGTCCCCAATTATTGTCCCCTTCCTTCGCCTGAGAAGTACAAGACTGAGACACTTGCGTCGGCTAAAACACAAAATGTAAGCACGTTGCACGTAAAGATCGGCAAGGATCACTTTTAGAATGAGAGGGGCCTAAGACGAGGGCATTCAGCTGTATCCACGACGGCGACGTTGGAAGGGACTAGTTTGGTATTGCCACACTTATGCCCACCCAAAATATCGCTAGAACAGACATGAAGTCACTGAGAAAGGGACCATTTACATTTTACGTGGACAGAGGCTGGCCAATTTTAGGGGGTACCACCCGCCCCTCCCCCCTGACCGTGGACACCACGTGGATTTCAGCAATTCCCCCACCCCCCCCCCCCCCCCCCCCTGTCCACGTAGAGATCTGGGTGTATATGGAGATCATTTATGTACTGTGATTTTATTTATGTATTGTTGAATGCTACAAGTACAGATATTGATACAAAAACAATCGCCGATTACATGCCTGCAGTGCAAAAATATCATCACTGACCATGGACATTGCTCATGTGCACGGGGCCCCCCACCCCCCCCCCCCCCCCCCCACCGTGGATCCACGTGGACATGAGGCTCGGGTGGGAGCGGGGACCCCCCACCCCCTGTGTCCACATAAAATGTAAATGGTCCCAAACAGGAAACAAGCGAAGTGTTCATACAAGTGTAAGGCATATAGTAGAGAGGTATAGTGAAAGGGCTATAGTTAGGCTATACATGACTCAACACACTATGCCGTGGTGGCCTGACAGTGGTTAGTCAAAGAATTAAAACGCGATGTCTGGAAGGATTCAGTTTTGCTGTACAGTACCGCGGACGGGGGGGGGGGGGGGTATTTTTCAGTTGTCTGCTGATGAGGTGAGTTGATAGCCCAACTGATTTTACGTATTTTACAAAAAGACCGGGTCGAAAATTCGCACCCAGTCCTGAGATATAGGGCCTCAAAGTTGACCACAATTTGACCCTGATTTTTCGCTTTTTTCACCCTAAGATAGGGGTAAATAGCCCCACAGTGGGGCTTTGGGGCTATAAATTTTCACACACATAGACCCTATGGGGATACATGTGCATACAAATTTTGAGCCCTCTAGCCCTCTTAGTTCAGGAGTTTAAGCTGTTTTTGTTGAAAACCCGAAAATTGGAAATTTTTCACAATTTTCAAAATTTTGAGAGAGTTAGTCTGTGTTCCGGCTGTTTTATTTCGGAATCTTGTAGAGCAAAAAATTTGCTACAAGATAGACTACATTTGAAAAAAGTCATATATGGGAAATTTTCACACCAAGGCCTCGAAGAGTGGCGAGTAAGGGTTTTAAGAGTTTTTTCCGATTTTTCAAGATAAATCAACAATATCACGAAAACTCTCTCCTCAATAGTAGCCTATCTTATGTAAAATTTGATGTAGATTTCAAAAAATTGTTGTTGGTCTCAAAAAATTTAACCTACCCCAAAAATGTTCAAAAATTGTCAAACAATTACATCTTTTGTCAGATTATATGCTAGGGGTTAACTTTTTTGGGGTCAAACATATTTTTTTAGAAATCTACATCAAATTTTACATAAGATAGGCTACTTTTGAGGAGAGAGTTTCCGTGATATTATTGTTGATTTATCTTGAAATATCGGAAAAACGCACACTCTTAAAACCCTAACTCGCCACACTTTGAGGCCTTGCTGTGAAAATTTCCCATATATGACTTTTTTTCAAATGTAGCCTATCTTGTAGCAAATTTTCTGCTCTACAAGATTCAGAAATAAAACAGCGAGCATACGGACTAACTCTCTCAAAATTTTGAAAATTGTGGAAAATTTCCAATTTTCAAATTTTCAACAAAAACAGCCTTAACTCCTGAACTAAAAGGGCTAGAAGGCTCAAAATTTGTACGAACATGTACCCCCATAGGTTCTATGCGCAGGCTGCGTATTGAATTGAATTTATTCCTCTCACGTTGTGTGAAGACTTTGTGTGAAGAAAAGCTGCTGTTGGAAATATTTCATTCCGATTTTTTGGAGATATTTTGCTGGTGGTGGAAAGATTGCTGCTTGTACTACATGAAAAGGTCAGTTGTTGATGTGCGGTATTGTGGTTTTGAAGTTATTTTATCAGTTTCTTTGTCAAGACAAGTGGTATTGCGAATACTGGTAAGTGTGTCATTGTAATTCATTCTTTTTGGTTTTCATATATTTGGTGCATTTGCTTGTGTGTTGTTACTGCTAAACCATTGTGAAATTTGCATAGATATTGGTGGCAATATATAGATAATGGTGGTATTGGAAAAAGTATGTGCAATAGTTGCATAGATATTGGTGGCAATTGTTTTTGCTAAACCAGTGTGAAATTTGCATAATAGGTAATGGTGAATTTTCTTGAAAATATTGATTTTTTCCTGTTGAAAATAGTATTGTTTTCTTGCTGTTGACACTGTGGGAAATTTGTATAGGTGTTGGTAGCAACTACATAAATATGTGTGCTTTTCTTCCTAAATTGTTGGGAAATTTGAATAGATATTGGTGGCAATTATGTAGATAATGGTGGTATTGGAAAAAGTATATGCGATATTTGCACAGATATTGGTGGCATAGATATTGGTGGCAATTATTTGGATAATGGTGGTATTGGAAAAAAATTTAGCTGAGTGCGTGATTGAGAATAGCAATGCCGTTGTTATGGTCAATTAAGGCAAGGTTTCCCTGGTGTTTGCATTGTTCACGGACACCCTCAAAATTTCGCATTTCCTATTCGGTTCATAAATAAGTACTACAACACATGGGGAATCGAATGCAAAAAACCGCATCTCAAAATTCGCCCTCGTTGACGAGTTATACATGCCCAAACCCTTCTGCCCATTTTAAGGCGAAAATTACATAAAATGCATTCTTTTTAGGTTCCAGTGGACGCAGCCGGCTGAAATTTTGTACACACATACCCCCTATGGGACACTACCTACAGGGAAATTTTTAGCCTTCTAGCCCTCTTCACACTGGAGTTATGGCGTTTTACAGTCAATTTCCATGCAAACTGGGGCTAGATTTTTTTAGGTTATATGCCTATAGCTCATTAGATACAGTACCGGCCGCTCTGAAAATTTTTATCCCTTTAGGTAACCCATTATAGTTTTCGAAAATACAAAAAGAAAAAATTCGGTAGTGGTCCATGAAAGAGAACGGTCCTCATGAATAGTGAAAAATTCAGGAAAAATTTTCCCGCCTTTTTCTATTATTCAAGATAAATGAGCAATACCACTGGAGCTTCTTCCTAAAAAGTAACCTATCTTATGTAGAATTTGATGTAGATTTCAAAAATAAAATTAGTTTTTCAAAAAAATTTAACCCCTAGCATATAATTTTGCAAAAGTAGTATATTTTTGAGTTATTTTTGAGAATTTTGGGTAAGGGTTAAATTTTTTTGAAAAACTAATTTTATTTTTGAAATCTACATCAAATTCTACATAAGATAGGTTACTTTTTAGGAAGAAGCTCCAGTGGTATTGCTCATTTATCTTGAATAATAGAAAAAGGCGGGAACATTTTTCCTGAATTTTTCACTATTCATGAGGACCGTTCTCTTTCATGGACCACTACCGAATTTTTTCTTTTTGTATTTTCGAAAACTATAATGGGTTACCTAAAGGGATAAAAATTTTCAGAGCGGCTGGTACTGTATCTAATGAGCTATAGGCATATAACCTAAAAAAATCTAGCCCCAGTTTGCATGGAAATTGACTGTAAAACGCCATAACTCCAGTGTGAAGAGGGCTAGAAGGCTAAAAATTTCCCTGCAGGTAGGGTCCCATAGGGGGTATGTGTGTACAAAATTTCAGCCGGCTGCGTCCACTGGAACCTAAAAAGAATGCAGTTTATGTAATTTTCGCCTTAAAATGGGTCAGGAGGATTTGCACATCTATTACTCCTCAACGAGGGCGAATTTTGAGATGCGGTTTTTTGCATTCGATTCCCCATGTGTTGTAGTACTTATTTATGAACCGAACAGGAAATGTGAAATATTGAGGGTGTCCGGCCTTCTATAGTCAGACTGTCACACGACTCAGAAAGCTTGCCTTAATTTATTACATGTGCCACCATTATGTGTACCACCATTACGTATGTGTTTGATGCTTTGATGGCAGGGGTTGAATTATTATGCTATGCAGGACAGCTAATCACTAAAAGTTTGGTCATGCATGTTTAGAAAATCAGTCTTATCAGGATTTCAGCCAAAACTTTAAGCTCAAAATGGACGCAATAAGCAATGAACAGCTCTTTGTTTTTGATACATAATGGTGCTGACACCGTTGTTTGAGCTGGGAGAAAACCAGCAGTGCAGTTTGCATGTAATAGTAGTCTTATTATACAGGGTGTCAGGTGTCTCACATACATAGATCTCCCTAATGATCCAGCCTTATAACTTCCGTGCTACTGTAGATATCAAGCTAAAATTTTTGATACCTAATGGTGGTGGTGGTGGTAACCACCATTACCACCATAGTATGTACCACCATTATGTGTACCACCATTATGTGCCACCATTATGTGTACCACCATTATGTATACCACCACTCTACAGTACATAATATGGAGGTACGCTTATATTTGGCCTATACATAGATTCTTTCGTTTGTCTTTTGAAAATTTGGGTTTATGCATGGTAGGAGGCTATGCACAGTAAATATGGTAATACATAAATAATGGGATGGGGTTCGATTCAGTGTGGAAAGAAGAAGCAAAGATTCATCGAACTAATTTTTGAGATTCAATATTCTCTTTCATTATTACATGTGCCACCATTATGTGTACCTCCCCACCATTACCACCATAGTATGTACCACCATTATGTGTACCACCGTTATGTGCCACCATTATGTGTACCACCATTATGTACAGTATACCACCATTATGACGTGTACCATCATTATGTATACCACCACTCTACAGTACATATGCAGGTACGCTTATATTTGGCCTATTTATAGATCATTTCATGTGTCTTTTGAAAATTTGGGTTTATGCATGTAGGAGGCTATGTACAGTAAATACGGTAAATACGTAAATAATGGGATGGGGTTCGATTCAGTGTGGAAATAAGAAGCAAAGATTCATCGAACTAATTTTCGAGAATCAATATTCTCTTTCATCATTACATGTGCCACCATTATGTGTACCACCATTATGTGTACCATAGGGCCTATTTGTGTGCAAATTTATAGCCCTAAAGCCCTACTGTGGGGCTATTTACCCTCATTTTAGGGTGAAAAAAGTGAAAAATCAGGGTCAAATTGTGGTCAACTTTGAGGCCTTATCTCTCAGGACTGGATGCGAATTTTCGACCCTGTCTTTTTGTAAAAACACCTAAAATCAGTTGTGCTATCAGCTCACGTCATCAGCAGAAAACTGAAAATTACCCCCTGTCCACGGTACTGTACAGCAATACTGAATCCTTCCAGACATCGCGTTTTAATAGAGGTGGGTATAGTTTGCCAGCAAAGCCAGCGAGGCCAGCGTAGCTGGCCGAGCTGGTGTGCTGGCTATTAGAGGTATGGATTCTCAATTGATGAGTATGATGGTATGAAAAATCAGGGTCAAATTGTGGTCAACTTTGAGGCCTTATATCTCAGGATTGGGTGCGAATTTTCGACCCTGTCTTTTTGTAAAAATACCTAAAATCAGTTGGGCTATCAGCTCACGTCATCAGCAGAAAACTGAAAATTACCCCCCTGTCCACGGTACTGTACAGCAATACTGAATCCTTCCAGACATCGCGTTTTAATAGAGGTGGGTATAGTTTGCCAGCAAAGCCAGCGAGGCCAGTGGCCGAAGCTGGCGTGCTGGCTGTGGCTATTAGAGGTGGGTAATCACTATAATGAGACAGTAATGTACGTAATGGGAGTACACAATTTGCAACTGGCGGGGTGCTGGCTAATAGATGTGGGTATAGTTTGCCAGCAAAGCCAGCGAGGCCAGCGTAGCTGGCCGAAGCTGGCGTGCTGGCTGTGGCTATTAGAGGTGGGTAATCACTATAATGGACACTATAATGGGAGTACACAATAGGAATGGCTATTGGTGGTTTTATCACTGTTCTTCTATATAAGTTGTCCATCTGCTATCAAAGCCAGAGCTCACATCCCACTCCAGCACTTCAACATAAAATGGATTCTCAATTGTCCCAAAAACTTTCCCAACCAGCTTACTCAACTCCTTCCTACTCATTCCACTCTCACATCCCCCCCCCCCCCCACATCTTCAACAGATTCAGGTGGACTATTGTGTCAAACGTAATTCGCTTGAATGGAAACACTAAACTATCATCAAAATAATGAACAACACATAATTGAATATTTATTTACACTCTTTGTTAAACCACTCTGTGGGACACCAGCTTTTTCGGTCTCAACCGAAAAAGCAGAACAGTTGAACCGACCAAACTTCATACAACATCACAGTTCTTAAAATGAGGAGGTGAGAATCAAAACGTTGGCCAGAAAGGAGAGAAATACTTTCTCCCCCGAGCTGAGGGGACAGCAGTGTCTCTTCTATCAGGCACAAGAGAGTTTCTCTGACTCCTCATTTGGTCACCCTTCCTTTATGGACGGCACGAAAGAACAATAGGTGGATTAACAGCAGGGAGGGACGACGGAGCCAAGAGTGGCGAAAAAGTGAGGACAGCAGCAAAACTGGTCCTTCGCCGACCCTCCGCCGCCATACATTCACGAAACAACGGACATAACATACAGCACAGGCTTCTACTGTAAACGGAATATTTTCGACAGTTTGTTTTAGGACAGTAGGCATTCAAACATGGATTGACAGGAAATTTTTTTGGATAAAACATGTGGCTGATGCACATGCTTTAACCTAAGAAAATGGACAGGGGAAAGTTCGGAAATATTTTTATCCTACTTTGTCCGAAAACTTTTTCATTTACAGTGATGGTCGTACTCATCCAAGAGTTTCCGCTCCGGATTTAGCAGGGAGGATTAGTCCGTGTCTATATTGAGCGTAACCCCGTGTCGAAACCACGCGTGTTTTTTTCAGGCGAAACGCCCAACAGCAGCGAAACGAAGCGGAAAAGAAAAAAGAAAAGAAGAGAAGATTTTTCCTTTCTTTTCCGCTTCGTTTCCTGCTGTCGGGCATTTCGTCTGAAAAAAACACGCGTGGTTTAGACTCGGTGGTTACGCTCAATATAGGCACGGACTAATCCTACCTGCTAAATCCGGAGCGGGAATCCTGAGATGAGATGTGCAACATTGAATGAAAAGTCGAAAAACACAGGGTTACTGTAACATCATGTACCGCCGGGCCTAACATACATGATGTATGTACGAATGCTGTGTGCCAGTCATCAAACGCCAGACGTATTCAAAAAATACCACTGAAACAGAATGAATTTTTATTACACGTTTATAAGCCAAATCCCCTATTTTTTCGATTTTCTTTTTCGAAGTTTTACAAAACCGATAATTCGGGTTGTTTTCAAAACTAGAAATTTGGGGTTTTATGTTTTATGAATTACCGGAATATTTGAGTTTTATGCATTACCAAAAATTTGGGGTTCGTGCATTTCCAATTTTTTTGGTTCGTGTTACCCTAAAACGTGGCCTAGCTCTGGTGTTGTGTTTGCCTGACTGTGCGATAAAAAACATGCGGCTGTTTTTCTTTCTACTTTGATGTGTCCGTCCGCCCTAAGCCAGCAAAATAGAAAAGAAATTTATTGCCTTCAAAAGACCCAAAGGATGGACACTGGTGAAGATTTCGCTCGCGGCTCGCATATCCTGCCCTGTTTTTCAAACCGGTCGGTCGCGGTCATAAGGGTCAGGTCAACAGGGGTCACCCTCCCTCAGGCTCTTCACATGCGAGGAAGGCGCGCGGCCACTTGAGGTAATCCGTCTATTGTTTCTGGCTGCCTTCTCTCTCGCCGTTTTTCGATATTGGTCATCAAGGTTGGAAGTCAGAGAAACTCTCCAGACTCTGGTAGAAGAGACACTACTATCCCCACAGCTCGGGGGAGAAAGTCTTTCTCTCCTTTCTGGCCAACGTTTTGATTCTCACCTCCTCAAATCCACTATCCACTTGCAGCCACAAAAACACAACAAAAAAGATAAATCAATCACAAATTTAAAAAAAACCAATATATCGATTACAAAACGTCCATCTTAGAGGACTTGTTCACCACCAGGCATACCGTTGAACGCGTCTTTACGAGAGAAATCGATCAGTACCTACGGCGCCTCTCTACGTTGCCTCTACGCCATGTTATCCATAACAAGGCCACCCAAAAAGCCTTCTGCCCATTTGTGCCAAGAGCTGGCTCCGCCATTCACAATAACTTTCCATCGTTGCTACTAACCATTGTTGTATATTTTCCAAGATGGAAAATATATGGGGGCGCGTGGAACAAACTGGCTGTGTCATTTCTATACAGATATGATTGACTCGAAATGTGTGTTCATTGCAGACATTTCTTGCCACATTACGTGCTTTTGACCTAAAGTGGGACTGAGCACTTTGTACCCCAGTCATTATTTCTCTCGACGATGAGACATCATTGAGCATAGCGGTCAAAATGCCACGGCTAATTTTCAGCCGCGATGACAATAAAAAAACCGCGTGCGTCTATCTGCTCTCAGTGGCGAGATATCGCCAAATTCCTTCAGCACTGAAATCGTGTCACCATTTGACAGACGCTAAACCACGCAAACCACGACACCCCATGACCCTGTCTGGGGGTTAGGTACGTGGTAACTTGAGGCGCATTTGCGCCCCAGTTTTCCATTTGCGCCCCAAAATTTAGCTCCTAGACTAGAGGCGCAAAATTACTGTATGGTAGATATGAAGAGATGCCGGAAGGTGGCAGGCAAAGAGGTGAATTTGGCATTTTGCGCCTCAGGTTTTTTTCGGCTACCTAACCCCCGATGCGGCCTGTACGCCCGATGCGCATTTTCATCTTCTTCATCACGTATGCTTATTTCTGCCATTTTGATTTTTCGGGCGTTTGCGAGGTTTAGAATTGCCCAATTGTCGAAGCTGATGTCGACGATTTCAGTGCTGAAGGAAATCGGCGAAATCTCGACACGGCGTAGAGGGAAACGGTGTTTTTTATTGTCATCGCGGCTGAAAATTAGCCGTGGCATTTTGACCGCTATGCTCTATGATGTCTCATTGTCGAGATAAATAATGACTGGGGTACAAAGTGCTTAGTCCCACTATAAATAAAAAAAGTATGCCTCCGCGCACCTCTCAAAAATATAAAAAAAACATTCCTTTTAGCATCATTTCCTTATTATGCTATTGAATGAAAAAAGGGTTGCAGCTACGTAGAAAAAAGCAAAGGCACTTGCCGAATATGCTAATCTAAAGTTTGCGTGCTTCAGCTGGTGTTTGAAGTTTTAGGAAAGGCCACAAAGCAGGGCGCGCAGCTGTGTTGCGCTTGCTTGCGCTTTGGAGTTAGGTACTGCATTCGGATCCTGCAAAGGCAAGCATTCAACGAAATCAGAATTCCTGCTGCCACATCGCATGCGTGTATGAACATCGTACATAATGTAATGCATTGCAATGTACGTAGTAGTAGTGCAGTGTGGTAACCACAACATAATATTACAGTTTATACGTATGTACGTACCCAATGTGTTGTGCTGAATAAAACATGAGCGTGGAGGTAAAGGAAGCTGCTACAAGCTTTAACTTTATAGAGCTTGGGCCTTTGGGCGGATGTGTACACAGTTGTATATTCTTCAGTGTAAGATAGATTACGTAGTTTCAGCGTGCGGCAAGCAGCTTTACTGCTTTCTTAGTTGTTTCTTTAGTGCATACATACAGGGTGTCTCACGTAGACCTACCCAACGACTCAGCCTTATAACTTCCGTACTACAGTAGATATCAAGCTGAAATTTTGTCCCCAGAAATCCAAGAATATACCATACTACGTGGCAAAATTTGAACCAAATAGGCCTACAGCGAACAAAATTACAGGCTTAGACATTTTGGACCCTGTTTTTATCATTTTCCGCACTGGGCATGGCTTTGAGATAAGAACCTTCTGCTCAGCATGGTCAAGCAGCTAATCCAACGAGGTAATATGGCGAAACAACAATGGCTGAACACGACCACAGTCCAGAACACAAAGGATTCAAAAATACAGGCGATTTACCACCCACAGCAGCCTTCAAGGGTCTGTCGAGGCCAATAGTGGCACCACTAATTTCAAAATGTTGAAAAAGTGGTCGCAACTTCGCAAGCTCGTAATTTCATCCTACTTGACCTACCTGGCTCAAATTTTGCCACAAAGTATGGTATATTCTTGGGTTTCTGGGGACAAAATTTCAGCTTGATATCTACTGTAATACGGAAGTTATAAGGCTGAGTCGTTAGGTAGGTCTACGTGAGACACACTGTACTTTTAGGTAGACAGAAGACGGACCGACAGACATCACCTCTACCAATGCTAAATTTTTTTCCTCACCGCTATCTTGAATGGGGTGCGGCCTCTGAGCGCGCCCCCAAAAACCTGTTTGAAAAAGTTAGCGCTTCAATCAGGAATAGCGCTACAAATAGACCGTTTCAAGAGGCGCTATATGGCGCGTCAAAAAGATAGTGTAACAAGCTATCCATCGGTATCTTGATTTCCTGTCAACTCGCTTTCGTTGGCTCAGGAGAGAGCTGGACCGCATTTATATAGTTGTCCATGCATATGTACATAGACGACCGCAAACGAGCGACCAGAGCGCGGCGCGCGGGCTGGAGTGGAAACAGCGAACGAAACGAAGAAGACGGATGAAAACAATTGGAATTTGGATTGTACGAGTAAGAGTTGTACGCATACATGCAGTAGTCTATATGTGCTGGTAGTCTAGGAGTCCACGGCTCAGAGAACTACCGCGTGTGAGACCTTAAGGCAAGGTTTCTGAGTCGTGTGAGAGTCTGACTATAGAAGGCCGGACACCATCAATATTTCACATTTCCTGTTCGGTTCAGTAAATAAGTACTACAACACATGGGGAATTGAATGCAAAAAACCGCATCTCAAAATTCGCCCTCGTTGAGGAGTATAGATGTGCAAAACCTTCCTGACCCATTTTAAGGCAAAAATTACATAAAATGCCTTCTTTTTAGGTTCCAGTGGACGCAGCCGGCTCAAATCTTGTACACACATACCCCCTATAGGGACCCTACACCTGAAGGGGTTACCTGGGTGTTACCTAAAGGGATAAAAATTTTCAGAGGAGCCGGTACTGTATGCTATAGGCATAACCTCAAAATGATGTAGCCCCAGTTTGCATGGAAACTCACTGCAAAACGCCATAACTCCAGTATTAAGAGGGCTAGAAGGCCTAAAATTTCCCTACAGGTAGGGTATAATAGGGGCTATGTGTGTACAAAATTTTAGCCGGCTGCGTCCACTTGAACCTAAAAATAATGCATTTGATATAATTTTCGCCTTAAAATGGGTCAGGAGGGTTTGCGCAGGCAAGTTTTCCCTGGTGTGTGCATTGTTCACGAACACCCTCAAAATCTCGCATTTC
>JASAMW010000064.1:0-17305 GCA_030247985.1 Epsilonema sp. ZAB3_2
ACATCGATCTTACTCATCATATTTTTCATTTGGGGCCCTCTGTTGTACAGCTGTGATCAAATCCTGAAAATTGAACAACCATTCTGACTGCAGAAATCCAATCTGTAATAAAGAAAGTTCTGAATAACTTTTGAAATTCTGAATAACTTTCTGTATACTATGAATGGAGAAAATTCTCATTCATACTGTGTTTGAAGCTGAATCATCATCTTCACCAGTAACCAATGTGACAAAGTGTTCCAATAAAGTCAGACAGTAGGCAGAATGATTAAGCCAGGTCATAATTTCGGTCCTGTTGGTTGTACCCCATCTAAGTGCCAGCTGTGGAAACACTGTCAGCAAGTTTCTTGTCAAGTTCGAGGGTAGCGAGGGCAACAAAGAGGGGTAGAAAGAGACTGGACCAGTGAATTCATTTGCTTGTGTAGTTGGACTGAACTGCCATTTCTTGGGAACTGCTTTCAGTTTGAACCAGGTCTGAAGTGCAACTTTTCCAAGCATATTCTTTTTGTCATTTATTGATGAATGATTGATGCTATATTCACCAGATGTCACTCCTAGATATGTACGAAAGGATGTACAAATTTTTCTGGATGAACAGATGTCTGGTGAATGTGGCATGAGTGACCAGTTGTGAATTCTTTTGTCTTGCCTGTTCAATTTGCAAAGATGCCATCATATTGGGCCAGAGTGTTCTTGCCAACTCAGCTTGTGAGAGTGTTGGAATCTGCAGAATTGCATGTGGTTGACTTCCACTTTCAACTTCTGACTGCAGAGATAGAATTGTGTCTGCAGCTACTGTGGCTCTCTTGAAGCTTTTGTAATACTTCCACCAACAGTCTTTCAGTGGGAGTGCATGACTGCCAGGACAAAGTACACCATAATAGTCCTGATCACCTGAAATGAAACAATATTGATGCATTGATGTGTGAAATAATCTTGATGGATGGATAGTTTCACCTTTTGGTAGTCATACAATCGACATTCAAACTAGAAATTTCACACCAAGAGTTTTGATTGGCTCCAGTGCTTCAAGCACATCTCTGATTGGATTGAATGTTGCACAGTTGTGATTAAAGTCTTGCCAGCCTGGATGCAAGGGATTGAGCAGTGCTGAGTAGAGAGTACGCATGCTGTTTCTAAGTTGAATCATACTGTCCAAAATGGGGTTCAATTCTTGCACAAGCGCCAGAGGCAATCCTAGGAGTGAGGATTGAAATCGTGCCTGTGATACTTTGCGAATTTCTGTCCATTGTGGACTTGGGGTTGAAGTGACATCCAATGGATGAGTCATCAGATCCATAGAATACTGAAGAATGTCACATTCTGCTGGACATTCAAGTGTCATTACGGAACCACTGAATTGCCTGAAAATTGAAATGCATCACCACATCAGCATCAATGTCATGCAGAGTGCTTCCAGAGAATATAATGTAAAAAACGCTAAGATGTATGGCAAAGCTCATACCCAGGTGTAGAACCAACTGTCTCTATATCTGCTCTATTGAGAATATCTTTGGCAAGTCCACATATGGGTATTCCTTGCAGTGGTCGACTGGCATATGCTGAGAGCATTGGGGCACAGCCAAGCGAGGGATTGCTCAGAGATGCCTCAGAAGCGGCCTCCCAATTGCAGTGATCAATTGAATATCTCTTGGATGTTCTAAGGACAGTACTGCCACACTGACCATTGTCAGCTTTGTGATAGGCAACTTGCTTGTTGATTCTTATTTCCCAAGACCTGCCTGCTGTTAGATGATGTGGCAATGACACTGCACCACTCATCTTATTATACCCATTGTCATCATCACCATTCCAGCCTTCAGGAGGAGAAATTGTCATCTGTAAATCAGCACTTGTTGCACAATGTGATTTAAAACAAAGACATGCACTGAGTTGATTGGAAAGGCCTATGTAGTATGTAGTAAAAAGAGAACTGTATCTACATACATACTAATGCATAGACTTCATCTTTGCCATCAAATCGAACTTGATCAAAGATTTTCAGGTCAATGTAAAGCTTCAATATGTCCTGTGCTGTGGCATTAGTGAGGTCAGACCATTCTGAAAGTAGAGGATGATGTGCTTGGTTTGGTGGTTCTATTAACATGAACAAAGGACTTTCCCATATGATACAACACAACTTTTCACCTACCATTATCATGTTGCTCATTCAGATACAATTTGTAGCACATTCCAAACATAGTTGCCACTCTGAGAAATGAGCAAGTGGAGTTCACTGGATTAGCACTCCACTCACACCTGAAAATAAGATTACATTCGCTTCATACATCATTAATGTTTGTACATACATAGGTACTTTGCATTTGGAAGAGTTACTTTTGCTTTGCTGTTCACATGGAAGGCTAAAGTAAACAGCTCCAGAGTGTACAATAAACTTAACATACCCGACAATAAAGTCTTCAGCCATTGGCGTGCTCATCTCATGAAGCGTTTGCAAGTTGTAGCTGGCCAATGATTCTGTGAGAAAAGCTGCTCTGTTCAGTCTACAAGGCCAATCCTTGAAACAGGATGAAGATCCTGATACATCTTCCTCTAGGATCTTTTGCAGAATGAATTTCTGCCTGACTTCATGCGTATCTTCATCAATGCCATTGCTAATTTCACTGAAAGGATCTAGCCAGAGGGATATTTGGTTGCCAGGGATTTGGTGCATTGCTACACGGATGTTGAACAGCATGTCATTGTGGGTGAAATTGGTGAAGATTGGCTCATTATCAGTGGGTATAGTTATCGTTGTGTTAGAGAGGTCAGTTTTGGACAGGCTGTTGTGGACTTGAAAGGCCATTTCCCGAAGTTTGGTTGGAATCTCCAATAAGTCTCTCAAGAGCTGAAGACTGTCAGCAGACCATCTTTCAGCTGCCCAATCTCTGCGTGATTGTAGGACAACAAGCAGGGCCACAACATCAAATTCGATGGCATCTGCATTGCTACTGTTTACACCAGGTGCTCCAAAGAGTGAGTAGAGCAGTTCAGATAACCTGCAATTTTTCTTAGAGATGGCATGATATTAAAATATTGATATTGAATTTTTTGATGAAAATTTATCATATCATTGTGACAAATATTGATATCATATGATGCTGCTCAGTCCATGCCACCCTTTTTGCAATGCTTTCAATGTGTGCTATGCAGTGCTTCCACTTTAGTTACTTGTGCCATGAGCAACTACAGCTTACACGTACATACATGAACTTTTTGCTGGTGCAGACAATGATGGATGGAAAGGGCACATATGGATCATTATGCTCAGACAACTGGATGCTGATGGGATTCTTGATGTACCAGTGGATACGTTGGGTGATCTGGTAGGTAGTGAGGCAGAGAAACGCAACCACAATTATGCACCACATTGATCTACAAAATAATTTTCACATGCAGCAGAAATGACAAGAATTTTCAGCAAGCAGTGGCAAGTAGACAATTGTATCACAAGTAATGTGTGGTCAATAAAGAGCGTGTACAAGCCCAGTGAGGAGGTACAAGAGGAGAAGTTTCAGAAATTGAGCTATGAAATGCAGTCAGATGGGGTCATGGGGATGTGCGCTAATGCTAAGAGGGGCGTAATCCAAACCTGTACTGCACTCTGCATGTTCGACTGCCTAATTGACTGCCCAATTTCTCAGACTGCTTCTCTTGTCCTCACATCTCTTAATTGGCAGATATTTTAGTATTCCTACCTGAACCAGGTCTTATAATCAGTCTTGATGTAGCGGAAACCTAGCATGCTAGTTTCATCACAAAATTGATCAAATTTGCTGGAATGTTTCATCATGTTGGCTTTTCTTTCCTTCTGATCTTGGGTTGAACGTGTAAGCACTAGTAGTACCTAGTACACATTCAACTCTGGTACTGTAGGTATGGACATAAATGGTGTAGTATTATTAGCTACAGGGTGATTTATTTCTCATGGCGGATTTTGATTGCCAATTTCACCAGGTTACCCTGCACCGATTTCGCTCAAATTTTACCCACATATTCCCGAGGGTTTGCCATTTACTTGGTAAAAATTTCGAGTTAAAAGGCTGCACTGGTAGTGAGAATTTGCCCCTTCCTTTCAAACCTACAATTTCGAGCTTTTTCAATGCACTTTTTGCTTCCAATTGATTGGAAGCGTCTTTTTGGAGCCCAATGCTCTTTCCTAAGGGCAAAGTAGTTTCAGCAAGATGGAACCTAAGCCCTAAACAGCCAAAAAACATTGACAGGGGGTGGCATTGCTTGGAGACTGTCTCATTTCTCAATAGTGCTGCTCATGCCTCATCAGTGCTGCATATTCAGCTGATAAGCCATAATCACCAGATTTGATGACTCCCGACATTCTTTCTGGGGTGCAAAGACGGAAAGGGTCTATAAAGCCGCATACCATACCATTCGAAAAAAATGTTGCAGTATTGCCATTTGTCATGTTTTCCGAAATTATTATGGAAGAACTGATAGCAGTAGTGAAAAATTATGGTGAAAATATTGGAAAATTGTGACTTCATGTTCTCTGCTGTGTTTCTCACTACCAGTGCAGCCTTTTTACTCGAAATTTGTAACAAGTAAATGGCAAACCCTCGGGAATATGTGGGTAAAATTTGAGCAAAATCGGTGCAGGGTAACCTGGTGAAATTGGCAATCAAAATCCGCCATGAGAAATAAATCACCCTGTATAAAGTGTGCACCTTGCAATGTGCAAAATGGTACTTTGTTTGCTCGTTGTCATAAGGCTCATTAAGAATTTATTCAGTGTACAGGTACATGTACTATTCATTACATTGTATAGGCCACTTTTAGTTTTAGAATCGTCCCAGAAGGCCCAAACCAAGGGCAAAGTTGTGGTTGGCATACTGTATTTATAACAAGGGCGCCTTCCACTCTAGAAACATAAATAACGATATGAAAAAACCATTATCATAATGAGGGTAAAATTTGCTTTTATAGGTGCCATGCAGCAGAAGGAACATCGAAAGGCACCGACTGGTCTGACTCCTTGCAAATAATGATGGATGAGTGAATCAACATCAGATCTTGATCTTCCATTGAATATCAATCAATAGAACAACCTCATAGTATTGTTGATGCAATAGTGTTTTATAGCTGGCTAACTGTATTTCAAAATTGCATACTTTATGCTGGTTGAAGTTGAATGGAAACCAAACTTTGCAATATGATCAGGCAGTGTGCAGGTTAGGCTAATATAGGCTAAAGAGTTTACATCTTGAGACTTAAGACACTCACTGAAAATGGCACACTATGAGTGGTTATCAATTTTCAACATCACACTACATGTAGAGATCCCTCAAAGTTTTCACTGTCAACTGTTGTTTGAATTGTTTCAACGTTGTATTTCGTTTCCATGCCATGAATTGCACAGTTTGACGGCTTCTGGTCATGGTGAATCCATTGTCTGAGAACCAGCCCTGAATGTCGTTAACCTCCAGCCAGACAAAAGGCGCCAAATTTGACGCCTTCAATTCAATATCAAAGCGAGCCACACCAGCAAACTTCACACCTGTCACAGTGACTAGACCGAAATGGGATGGGTTAACAAGGTAAAGCTTGTCGGGCAGAAGAACGGTCTCGGGTGCAACAGCATCAGACGTATTAACCAAGCGCACGCGAACCATAAAGTCGCGCTCAGAAGTAGTCACACGACTCTCTCCACCTTCTTGAAATGCACCCATCGTTTCGGGATGGGTTAACTGATCCACCATCCAGGATTGTCCACCCTCCATTCTAACTGTGGCAAGTTGCTGCAGGCCCCACATGGACCGAGAATAGATGGTCACAGAGCTGTACGCAGGCAATCGGTTAATCTTTTGGCGCTGCGTGTACACTGGTCTGAAGTTATTGGTCCATGGAATCAGGTCCACAATCAGACTTAAGTTGGCCAGATCGTGTGGCAAGTCGGAGATTGCATCGATTCTAAATTGGTGAGGGTCGTCTGGCGTTCCGTTTCCTTCCAAGTAGGGCGCGACAATCACTGGTGCGAAGAAATGTCGCGCGTAGTAGTGCGCCATTTTCCAGCGCAGTCCCCAATCCACAGTGGCCCAAGTGGGCGCTTGCCAGATGTCGTTCAACTGCCAGTACAGCGCGCACATTGTTTGGCCTTCTCCAGTGAATGGATGCGTTTTGTTGCGCCACCTGACAAAACAATGTGTAAGGTGGGGTAAACCCGGCCACCTAACCTCCTTTGAACTTGCTGCTTGAGTAAATGAGGAACCAGGTGGCTCATTTGTTGAAAGAGGAGAGTTCAAGAAATCGATTGGTATGGTTTCTTATTATTTGTCTCAATCTGTCCATTGGTTGCTGAGATATGCAGCCCTGAAACTAAGATAGCCGGATTTTCCCGTGGCCGGGTTCACCGCATTGACCCTATGCTATGCAGTGTGTGACATCTACCTGAGACATATTTTTTACATAACTGTACAGTACGTAAATACTCCACACGAGCTTTCTCAAATGGACTGTCAACTTGATCAAATACGAAAAACTTGGCTTACCCACCTTCTGTAATGTTCCGTTTGAACCTTGTACCCAACAGCCTGGTGAATTTGGGTCAGGTAAATCATTTCCTTCAAAAACCTTCCAGCCGCTTTCGCAGCGTTTTGTTCCAACGGCTCTTTGCAAAGTTGCTTGAAGCTTTTGACGGCCGTTACGGGCGTTCTTTTGCTGCGATTGACAGGTGGAGACCATTTGCATCCTGAAAAATACATTTTTTGCGTAAAGTACAGGATATTTCTGGACAAAAAATGATCGCAAAACACATTGTTCTTTTGCCATACCTGGAATGTTGAAATGTGCCATCACTTGGGTCAGCATCTGCACATTGCCAAATGGATGATGCTGTCTGTGCAGGATTTTCTCGCCAAAATAGTCCCAGTCTCTTTCATTTGGAACCGCAGTTTTCAGGGTTGCAGCGGCGGGGAAGCTTTGGAAGCCGTATTCAGTGATGCAGCGACCTGAAAAACCCCAACTCTCCATATGCAATCCATTTCATTTAGCTCCATCTTTCAACCTCTCTAAATTCATCTACGTACGTACAGTACGTACATGCAATGTAACGTAGCGACATAAGATAACATAGGATACTGTGGGGGTAAACCCGGAAACGGGGGTAAACCCGGACTCCCAGTGGTGTATCTCACTCAGCAACCATAAGAGCGATTGAAAAATAAGTATTCTATGTACCAATCGAATCCTTGAACTCTCCTCTTTCAAATGAGCTACCATGTACATATTTGCTGAAACGGCAAGTTCAGAAAAGATTAGGTGTCCGGGTTTACCCCACAGTACCCTACTACCTGTAGGATAAGTGGAATCCAACCAAGCATTCGACTGGTATTTGTACACGTGCATATCTCCGAATTTGGTGCTCCCGGGACTCTGTGCTATGCCACCCTCCCTGATGGACTGAATGCCATTAGATGGACTGGACATGACGTAAGGTCGGGAAGCGAAATCACTCCCATTCACCACTGCCCAAATCGTCGCGTTGTACAGCGCCAAATAGTCTCGCTTGTACTGGTCAAAGGAGGCCATATGCGGCGCGTGGTACCAGTTGCCCCTGAGACCCAACTCGTTCTCGTTGTTGCCTGCCCAGATGAAGATTGACGGATGATGCTTGAGTCGGTCAATTTGCTCCTGAATTTCCTGCCTCACATTCGCCAAAAAGCCCGGGTGAGACGGGTACAGGGCTACTGCGAACATCATGTCTTGCCAGATTAATAAGCCGTATTCGTCTGCAAGTTGGTAGAACTCGTCAAGCTCATACACCCCACCTCCCCAGGCCCGAAGAGCGTTCATGTTTGCTTGCACCATGGATTGAAACAGAAAGGACAGCTTATCCTGACTGATTCTGGTCACGAAGGAATCAGCAGGTATCCAGTTGGTGCCTTTCAGGAAAATTGGCGCTCCATTTACCAGGAAATAGAAGGTAAGACCAGCTGGAATCTTGGACTTGCCTTTTCCTTGCATGTACACCGGGTCCTGAATTAGTTGGATGGTTCTGAAACCAATGCGGCAGCTGACTTCCTGCTCCGCTTCAGTGGGATGACAAAATTCTGCACTGTCACAAGCGGGGAATTGAACCGCGGCGGCTAGTCGGTACAGCTTCTGCGCGCCGTATCCCCTCGGCCACCAGCGCTGCACTGCCGCAGGTGCCAAAATTGGTAGATAAACGCGGTTCAAGCCTTTTACAAGCCGTGCGCCCGTCAAATTCACCTGCTTTGTAATGTTCAGCTCTGACAACCTGAACTCAACCACTCCATCCCTTTTGGGCACAGCGCAATGCAGGAATAGTTCTGCATGAACGGTCCATCTTCTTGTGGATGCATCCCAGGTTGGTACCCCAGAAACTCTATGGGGAAAACAGGCTGCAGTTTGCTGGATGTAGATCGCTTTGTCCACTCCCACCCCTGGGAACGCTGGTCCCCAATCCCAACTGAACCCGGATTGCATTTTTCGTATAAAGTTGGAATGACAAGCACCATTTTGCACTGACGGCGGACAGACTGGTGGCACGTCATAGTGGTATTGTTGTTGGTACGCTTGGTACTGTTGCTTGGCATAGACCACTGGAGACGCGAAAGCGATGTGCAGGGTGTTTGTGCCGCTATCACGCTTCAGATGTGGTGTGATGTCGATGTGATAATGGCGAAACATACTGCTGGTTGTGCCCACAATTTGGTTGTTTATGTAGAGAGAGCTCACAGTGTCGATGCCTTCAGCGACCAGAATTGAAGAGAGTTGAATGTGACCCTGAAAAAAGAAAATTATCAAGAACTAATTACTATACAGTACATGGTACGGTACGAAAGATCGTTGTACAGTAGTTTCCTACCAGTGGAAGGTGAACCTATGGCACTTTTGTTTTGGTTACCATTTTTTTGGCTACGCGCTGCAAAAATATTCGAAGGGGGTTATACACAAAGCTGTACACTGTGGTCTGTTGTTTACCGTATCATCAGTTGGGGTTGAAATCGTAAAGCTGGTTTGGTATGTCCAATTGAGCATTGCTACCCATCTCTGTCTAACGTCGTTATCTTCCAAATATGGATCTGTTGTAACTCCTGCCTTGTACAGGGCCAAATAGACATTGCCAGGTACAGAGACATTCTTGAGCAAAATGGGTTTTCCGGTGGTGTTAACAGCGGACAATGTCCAGCCTTGACCATTCAGCGGTATTTTTCTTTGGCCATTTACAAATGCAGAACCGTAGACAATAGTACACAGAAGCGTGTAGCTAATGTAGCACAATCTGAACAGCGCCATTACTTGTAGCATTCAGTGTAAAGCGGGCACATTGAAGCATAGCCAATAATAATGACTGAACTTTTGCTTCAATATGCTTAGGGCTGGCAGGAGCAGGGTATAAGATTTCAAACTAACGGGCGCAGCATTGTGCAGAACACAAATATCGTTTCCAAAAACTTGGATTTTTCTCGTAGTTGTGTCAAAGAATCGGAGAATAATAATGCAAAATGTAAAAGTTGGCCACGGAACAATTACGAAAATTGCATGAATAAATCATGATAAATAATAACGCTCTGCCCAAAGTAACGGTCAGATCATCACAATGCCAAATTGCCAACAACAACAGCAATTGAACTTTTGCATTCATGCGCAAGTAAAAAGTTGAGTCAATACTCCATATCTTTCGTGTTTCATCCTTGTCAGATGTTATAGGATGAACTTTTTTACGAGGCCAACAGATGCAGGGAACAAAAGTACGCAGCAGCGTTTTGAGGTAGCGTAGCGAGGTGTGTGCATAAGGAAGGAGGACACAATGGAAGACCCCTACGGGGTGCACCCTATTATTTGTGTACATAACGTGTGTTATGTACGTACCTAAGTACAGGTACCGTGAGTATTTTACGGCAATGCCAGTATGCAGTACGTACGTATGTTCATTTCATAGCACTCCTCGACAACACCTCGATATCAGTTAGAAGGAAGGGTTCCCCTTTCTTCAGGGGTATGCCCAGACCTAGATTCTTTGGGTGGAAAATCAGCAAAGACCGAAAACGATTTCCTATCGAATTGAATACAAAAATGCCGGTCCTAGCTGATGAAATTTGGGGCGATGGTCAGGGGCAGAAAGATCCAGACTTGCAAAAATCGGTATACCAACCCCAATGAATCTACTGCACTGAGCTACAAGCTTTAGGAGACATCACATCCGTCTTTGATCAAACAACAAAATCTAGTGACAGAAGACTGCAAGATCAGCATTGAGTGACGGTTTTGACAAAATACGTTGTAGACTACAACCACAGACAGATAATAGCTAGAACAGCGAAAGCCAACAGGTGTAAAATTTTACTACTTCTCACCCTTTTCATTTTCACCAATATCCATCCCCAACAGCTAAAACAGCTTATAGCCTAATTCACCCCCAAACATCACTTTACTCCAGTTCACATTATTGTTTTCTCCCAATGTGCGTGTTTCATTCTTCTCATCTCAGTATCTGCGTGCCTTATCAATTCTTGCTAGGGAGCAGCGGAAGCAGCGGTGGTGGTGTCATCATCTTCTTCGTTATCCGCATCCTCATCGCTGGAGGCACTGGAGTCCTCGTCTGATTCGAATGTGCCCGCCGGCAAGGAATACATGCGAACCACTGGCTGCAACAGCGCACAACAGAAACATATACCGTATTTACCGGTGCATAGCCCCATGGGGTATGCAAAAATTGAGAGGTCCCATATGGGGGTATGCATAGGGGGGGGGGGGGGGGTTATGCATTGGGGGGGGGGGTTATGCATGGGGCATTTTTTATGTTTTTGAGAGGTGCGCAGAGGCGTATTTTTTAGGTCAAAAGCACGTGTTTTAGGGCATAATTGAGGTCAAAACAGGGTTATTCTAGTACAATACACCCCCAAGCAGGCTTATAGGCATCTTAGCTTGGTGTGGGAGTGGCTATGGGTAGCTTATGACCAGCTTACATAGGTAGGTTCAGGTACTGTACAGTACATATGGGGGTATGCATAGGGGGGGGTTATGCATTGGGCATTTTTTATGTTTTGCCAATATGGGGCTATGCATTGGGGGGGGGGGGGGGGTTATGCATTGGGGGGGGGGGTTATCTACCGGTAAATACGGTATTGACCAGTTGCGTTTAGACTTTTGGGTGGGCGGCCCCGAGTCACGGCCAGATGAAACATCAAAGTCACGGGTTCACCCAGGTTGCACACACAACACTGTATTTCGTCGTCGTAATAATGGACCGATTGAGACAAGCATGGCATTTCAATCGATTCCTTGAGCTGTGCCCTCTCAAATGAAGCTATTCATACCTTGTTTGGATCCTTCATCAGCAAATACTTGCCAGGGGGCTGCTCCATGCACTTGTTCACAATACACATTACGATTCCTGAAAAGTCACAACACACGCACGCTAAACCAAAATGATGTGATTGATCACTAAATCTTGCCAATACGCACTAAGTGGTGTACGTATATCATATGTACGTACTGTATGCAAAGAGCCGACGTGCAATGCAAGTAAATAACAGAAAACGGTTAGCAAAAATGGTTAGCCTTAGTACATACCACATGTACATTAGCTTAGTTGTTTGTTCTGTACAGGAAGTACTATACTGTACACACTGTTGTACGCTACGTTACGTACGTACGGTACAAAAGCTAAAGCATACCCCAGCAATTTTCCAGGTCCAACGCTATGCTTTTCGCCATCTCAATGGGGCGATACTGGGCAGTGCTCAGGATCACGTGACGAGCCGAATCTCGGGAATGCACGCGAGACACAAATCTGCAATTCATATCAACCGATAAGTTGTTCAAACTAAAAACGAGAAGGGTACTATGGAGTAAACCCGGACGGGATAAACCCGGACACCTAAGCTGAACTTGCCGCTTCAGCAATTGACGAACATGGTAACTCATTTGAAAGAGGAGAGTTCAAGGAATCGATTGGTAGAATACTTGTCTCAATCGGTCGTACGGTTGCTGAGATATACTAGTAGGTGTCCGGGGTTGCCCCCGTGTCCGGGTTTACCCCACAGTACCCTACATGACAGATCCGCTAAAATTTTATCGGGAATACCCGAATTTTATCTGATCCGAGCCAGCCAACAGCGCTTGACACGTCCATTTGGCCAGCTTACAGCTGTTATTCTGCAACTCGGTAGCCACGACAGCGCCGCGCTGTGAATCCAGCTTGGAACGCCAATCCACCCCACCGCTGAACTGAAACATCAAACATACGAGTTTGCCCCAATTCGTACAAAAAATGGCACCAAAAACCCCCAAGTTTGAAACATCAAACTTACGAGTTAACCAGCTCCGTAATGCTCTGACCCGCAGGGCCCGCGGGTCACCCGCGGGTCACCCAGAAATGAAAAAAGCGCTCAGCGGAAAAGAGAAAATTATTGATTTATTGGCTTTTGATTATTGACCCGAGGGTGACCCCCGGGTGACCCGCGGGTGACCCGCGAGTGACCCCCGGGTGACCCGCGGGCCCTGCGGGTCAGAGCATTACGGAGCTGGTTAAACTGCGAGGTACGAGTAAGACTTCACCGCTCACCAAGCCTCTAGCGGTTTAAAAACGAAACACTTCTTATTTTCCAGCAGTGTTGCACAAGGAAGGAAGGAAGGAAGGAAGGAAGGAAGGAAGGAAGGAAAAGAAGGGAAGGGAGGCGGGAGGTGGGGCCTTCGTCAGAAGACCTCTCTAGGAGTACATGGCCTTGCGCAGTGCGTGCTCTAGGCGTTTATGTAGCGTCTTTTTCGCTTCGTCGCTTCTTTTTTATTGCTTCCACGTTTGTCAAAAGGTGTCTTGGTGAGCGGTGAAGTCTTACTCATACCTCGCAGTTCAGCCAATAATTGAACCAAAAAACCCCTACTTTGAAACATCAAACATACGAGTTAGCCAATAATTCAATCAAAAATTCCCAACTTTGAAACATCAAACTTAGGAGTTCAGTTCACCCACCTTGGAGTCCCACTCGTTGAAGGCTTTGATGGTGAGAAATTCCTTCTTTCCACTGCTTCCGATCGATATCCCGTCGTGTTCCGTTCGACACACCATCACCACGTCCTGATTATTGGCCCCGGGACCCAGATTCCACTTGCGATATCTACAACAGCAAGAACGGGCAAGAATAAATGCGGAGATTTTTTTCCGAAATCGTGGTGTTACGTACTGCGTACGTATGGCAATAGCGTCCGAGGCCAGTAGCGTATACGTAACGTAAACTAGTTCTAGGCATGTAAGGCGAATTTAGCCATCTGTCCTGGGACCGGCACGTGGTGGTGTGCCTAAATCAACAGCTGTGACTGAAGGTAGCGGGTTCGATTCCCGTTCGGTCCTATTTAATTTCTCTCTCGCCCCCCCCCCCCCCCCCCCCCCTTCGGGGCCCGGTTATCGCTATACGGAAAGCGGCACGTCACAATGAAAGGCCATGCGCAAAACTGTATGAAAATGCCCATGATAGGCCTACTGCCCATGTTCATGGAAAAATATGGATTGGAGGAAAGTAACCAAACTATTCAGTATTCACTCATGCACCTGTAGGCCAAGCTCGGTATTTCTTTCGCATCTGTCTCTTCCTCGTCGATAAACGGAATCTGAGGGTGCGGCATCTTGTGCACCATATTCGGGTCCTGCAAAACAAAGGGGAAATTGTGTGATTGAGGTCATCCGGGTGTGTAGTTCAGTGGTTAGGGCGCTCGCCTGGAACGCGAGAGGTCTCGGGTTCGATTCCCTGGCTGCCACATCTGGTAAATTTTCCTTCTCACTTCTCTGCAACTCAGTGCCAATTATGCAAATTACAAACCAGTGCAAATTAAAACGCGATGTCTGGAAGGATTCAGTATTGCTGTACAGTACCGCGGACAGGGGGGTAATTTTCAGTTTTTTGCTGATGACGTGAGCTGATAGCCCAACTGATTTTACGTATTCTACAAAAAGACCGGGTCAAAAATTCGCACCCAGTCCTGAGATACAAGGCCTCAAAGTTGACCACAATTTGACCTTAATTTTTCACTTTTTCACCCTAAAATGGGGGTAAATAGCCCCACAGTGGGGCTTTGGGGCTATAAATTTGCAAACACATAGACCCTATGGGGGCACATGTTCAGACAAATTTTGAGCCCTCTAGCCCTCTTGGTTCAGGAGTTAAAGCTGTTTTTGCTGAAAATCCGAAAATTGGAATTTTTCCATAATTTTCAAAATTTTGAGAGAGTTAGTCCGTGTGCCCGCTGTTTTATTTCTGAATCTTGTAGAGCAGAAAATTTGCTACAAGATAGGCTACATTTGAAAAGAAAGTCACCTATGGGAAATTTTCACAGCAAGGCCTCGAAGAGTGGCGAGTAAGGGTTTTAAGAGTGTGCGTTTTCCCCATTTTTCAAGCTAACACAACAATATCACGTAAACTCTCTCCTCAAAAAAAGCCTATCTTATGTAAAATTTGATGAAGATGTAGAAAAAAATATTTTTTCCCCCAAAAAAATTAACCCCTAGCATATAATCTTACAAAAGATGTAATTGTTTTACAATTTTTGAACATTTTTGGGGTAGGGTTAAATTTTTTGGGGGCAAAAATATTTTTTTCTAAATCTTCATCAAATTTTACATAAGATAGGCTACTTTTGAGGAGAGAGTTTCCGTGATATTGTTGTGTTAGCTTGAAAAATGGGGAAAACGCACACTCTTAAAACCCTTACTCGCCACTCTTCGAGGCCTTGCTGTGAAAATTTCCCATAGGTGACTTTCTTTTCAAATGTAGCCTATCTTGTAGCAGATTTTCTGCTCTACAAGATTCAGAAAAAAAACAGCGGGCACACGGACTAACTCTCTCAAAATTTTGAAAATTATGGAAAAATTCCAATTTTCGGATTTTCAGCAAAAACAGCTTTAACTCCTGAACCAAGAGGGCTAGAGGGCTCAAAATTTGTCTGAACATGTACCCCCATAGGGTCTAAGTGTATGCAAATTTATAGCCCCAAAGCCCCACTGTGGGGCTATTTACCCCCATTTTAGGGTGAAAAAGTGAAAAATTAAGGTCAAATTGTGGTCAACTTTGAGACCTTGTATCTCAGCACTGGGTGCGAATTTTTGACCCGGTCTTTTTGTAAAATAGGTAAAATCAGTTGGGCTATCAGCTCACGTCATCAACGCAAAACTGAAAATTACCCCCCTGTCCGCGCAATTCTCAATACTACCTGACATCGCATTTTAAATTATCATGTACGGCATAATTTCATGGCGCATTCACATAGAAGACATGCGCATGCGCTGCGCGTACGCTCCGCGTGTCGGCTCGACTCGACACATGCAAAGGCATGGACAGCTACGGATGCAACGGGCGTACGCAGAGCGGAGTTCCTTCCATCAATGTGAATTAGCCATTATTACACGATGCATGCAAACAGCTTTATCGGTACCTTGAGCAGCACTTGCTGACTGTAGTTTCGATTGATAAACGTGGCTTCCATTGCCATATTTCGGGGCAGATTCTGGTGAATACCATCTTCCGGTGGTGGTTCGCTTGCTGTTTCGCTCACCGTGAAGTAATCTTCAAAAAAAGCAACACGACAATACATGGAGGATAGGGTACGCAACGCACAAGGTATTCGCTACTTGCGCTAAGCATTCTGGGTGGTCAACTCTCTCTCTTGCTTTGTTAGCTTGCGACCACCCATAATTCATAGCGCGAGTAGCGAATAGTAAGTAATAGTAGTTTCAGTAGAGCTGCACCACACTTACACAGTACCACATAGCACGCATTTCCAGTATGACGTGATGAAGCTTGAAATAGGAAGTGAAGATTAGGACCATGTAATATCCAAAAGGGGTATAGATAGGTACCTACCCAGTTCTGACTTGTCCCTCTTGTCAAAGAACAGCTTGTCTCCTATGCGAATAGCCACAATATCCCAGCTGTACACACTGCGCGTTGAGCACATCAGAGTCGACAGGATTATGTCCGTGGCAAAAACGTTGCCAGTGCCCTCTTTCGCCAACTAAACAAAACAGGAAATAAATAAAAAAGTACCGCCAAAAATATCAAAATGAACTTAGGGGAAGAATGGAGCACCAGCACACAGTGTAAACGAAGGAGGCAATCCCTGGCTCATATTCGACCCATTACAATGGGTTTTACGAAACCCATCATAATGGGTCGAATATGAGTTAGGGATTACCTCCTTCGTTTACACTGTGTGCTCCATTCTTCCCACAGGCCCAATAATATATTTTTGGTACCCCCAAGGTACACCATTTACAGAAAAGTCCACTAAATAGACCACACCAATCGCAAGCGACAATCATTACTTTCTGAATGACCGGATCATCAGTTGTGGTGATGGTGTAGTAGAGTCGGGGAATTCTCAATAGAGGTCGCTCGCTTCGCGTAGTCACTCGGTCGTAACTCTTGTCGTAGAACTCCAGTCGGCCGTACTGATGCTCATTTCTGCAGTAAAACAGAATCCACATACATCTCACCAAGTACAAAAGTCCAAAAAAACCAACGTACGTACCACCAAGTTTACGCGCGTTAGCTAGCAACTTTGGTTAGATGAGGGGTATGGGGAGATGAGGGGTAAACCACCATACCGTGGGGGTGAACTTACCCCAAGGGCAGTTTTACCCCACGCTACCCTATCCACCTACTTATGTACATACATTTCGGCGGTTTTACCCCACGCTACCCTATCTACCTACGAATGCATACATTTCAGCGGTTTTACCCCACGCTACCCCTCCAATCTACGAATGCACATATATACAGTACATTTCGAGGCCCTCCGGAGCTTCAGCGACTCTTAATTTCTGCAATCTCTGAAAATCCATCTCTTCCATCACTGACCAGTCGGGTCGCACTTGAATACTCGGCTGTCGGGCCTTATGATGACCCCTTTGGTCACCCCAACGCCCTCCCCTGCCTAGAAAAAAGAAAGAAAACAGACTCAGCGTAGGACGCAGGAACTGTGGCAAAAAGTTGGATGGGATAGACGGAAACGAAGCCTATAGGTAAAATCGACTCATAAACATACAGTATTGAGTATCAATCTACGTGGCTACGTGCATTGCTGTTTCATCTTATGTTCATAGGTTACGCACGCGGAAAAGAAACTTTGCTTTTTTTGCAGTACAGAACCTACCGTCCCATCCCCGACGTTGCTGGCCAAAACCTCGCTTGCTCCATTGCTTCATCACCTTTTGACGTTCTCTGTAAAAAGACATAAAAGTGACAGGTTACATATCCATAGTGGCCAATAAGAGTTCGCCATGGCCCTCAAGTCGAGCCAGACTATACTACAATATAGTCTGGCCACTAAGAGT
>JASAMW010000067.1:0-75191 GCA_030247985.1 Epsilonema sp. ZAB3_2
TTCACCAGTCCCTTCTACACGTCGGATATCTACGCGGTCACCAGAGCGCCGGACCCCGACTCATTCATCACCAACTTCATCTTCGGTTACGACCTGCGCGCATGGGGGCTCGTATTCGTCATGGTTCTGATGGTCGGCCTTTTATCCACCGTCTATAGCGCCACCCTCAGCTGCCAACTCAAACGCACAACAGCAAAGCTGAGTCACTTACTCAATCAAACCTTTGACGCTGCAGTCTTGTTCATGTACCAAGGAACCCGCATTTCGAAGACAGGAGTATCTCACTGGCGTGCGCTTCATGCCATGCATGCATAACATACGTAGCGCTTTTGGTAGGACCGTGACACGGGATGGGCCGACTAAAAATCTTATTTATCCGTTTTCTTGCTGAAACGGTTTGTTGCCCCGAGGCAAGGTGTGAAGCGCACGTGTGTCAGTGCCTTTTGTTCGGCGTGTGGAGCTTGTGCTGCGTGGCACTGGCGGGCATCTATTCCAGCCACCTGGTCGCGGCGTTGCTCAAATCGCCAGGCTTGCCGTTCAACGATAATCCATCTTCAGGAGCCGCCTGCGTTCACCGAATGGAATGCGGTTTCGTCACGCCGAGCGCCTCCTCGAAGATGTTCGAATCGATGGCAAAAGCCAAGGAAGGCTTCTTCTACGAGTTACGCGTCGCCTTGCAGAAGAATCCGCCAATCATCGAGCCCGACCCGGCCAAGGCCATCCAAGCAATTCTGCAAAACCGCTCCGTCTACCTAATTAAAGGGCGGATGCGGCAAAGATTTGGCCCATTGTTGCGCTATTTTTTTAAAAAATTCGTTCGGTGAACCAATGCAGTTTTTATTCTGAATCGATCCCACTCACCTGTCTTGTTGCGATTTTGCCTTCTCGCAGAGAAAACCCACTTGAAAAGGCCGTTTCGCAGTGCGTACATTGCGCGAAAACGTTGCAAAACACTCTTTGTAAGTGGGTTTGTTCTCTGCGAGGAAGCAAAATCTCAACGAGACAGGTGGGTCGGATCGATTCAGCATTTAAAACTGCATAGGTTCACTCACCGAAAGAAAATTTGAAAAATCGATCATCGCCTTCACTGTGGGAAATCTTTGCCGCATCCTCCCTTTAAGCTGTCGAACGAAGTCGCCCTTTCTCTGGAGATTCAGCAATTCCCCGGCTGCCAACTGGCGTTCAAAAGGGGTAAGCATTTCTTCGACTATCTTTCTATCCCAGTGCGAAAACAAAGCAAGCTCACGCGACAGCTCAATCGAGGGATCACTGCAATGCAACAGAGTGGCGTCGTAGCCATGATACTCAACAAATACATTGGCAATTTTATCCGTCAGGAGGAACACACTTGTGTGCTGAAGAGAGTGCATTCCAGGGCAATGGGTGTTGGCGTATTCGGCGGTCTATTTCTCGTTCTAGTCATCGGAATTGTGGGTGGCATCGTGGCTTTTCTTGGTGAAAACTTGTACCTGCGCGTCTTTGCCCGGTTAGTGAAAAAGCCAAGAAAGCGTGTGACAATCTCCCAGTCGCACCAGACTAGAGTCTACTATCCTTTGCCAGGACGAACTAAACAAATCGCTTACGACGACTACTACTTACCACCGAACGTGGCCAACTAATTTCCTGCGCATCATTTATTTTAGTGCTGTAGATGATGTGTGATATGATGTGGACAGGGTTGGTGAATGTCGGAGCTGTCGGAGTTTAGTCGGAGCTGGGTTGGGCGTGAAATTTTGTGTAGCGTGATGAGTGAGTTAGAACGTAAACTGCTGCCATGTTTTTTACTAAATGCACAATTTAAAAAAGACATCCTACGCCCCATAAATTGGAAAAGAAAGAAACGAAAACGAAGAAAACGAAACAGGACAGTACGAAAGAAGAGATGAAACGTGAAGCGGTGAAGAGTTGAATGATTGAAAGTAACAGCGTTCACAATGATGTGGTCTTCGTGGGTAGTGGAGAATCACTAGAAGAGGCTCTCTTCCCGCGGATCGTACAAACAATCGAAGACATGGTGTTTCGTCAGCCGGAGATTGACACAGAGTTCTTTACGCCACGACAATATCAGGTAGAGTATAAGTGCAGGTAGATGATAGACGTACAGGAAAAATCGAAATCGCTGGCTTCGAAATCGACCAAATGAAGGGAGAAGGATGACTGATAGAGCGAAGGAATATGGACCAGTTGCGCTGAGAAATATGGGTGGTCGCTGACTAACCCCTCTTTATTACACTTTTTCAGCGTGCATTTTTTTCTCTTTCCACTTACCGATCCAAAGAAATGCACTGAAAAAAGTGCAAAAACAGGGGTCAGCTCTCGATCACCCATAACTTCTTAGCGCAACTGGTCAATGCGCACCTCACTTGCGTCTTTTATTGTAGCGCGTGGTGCAATAATATGCGTTGAAGCGGGATTGTTGCTCGTTTTAGCTGGAGCTTGTGGATAAGGCTAAGAAGCGTAATATCATAATTCCCCTGGGTACTGGAACTGGGAAGACGTTTATCGCTGTGAAACTGATCGATGAATTGGCGTCAGAAGTGCGAAAACCGTTCAGTCAAGGAGGAAAGCGCACCTTCTTTCTAGTGGACAAAGGTTAACCCCCTTCGTAATCCCAGGCGTCCGCCTGTCCGTAGACGGGGCAAACCCCGTCCGTAGACGGGGCAAACCCCGTCCGTAGACGGGGTAAAACAAACCCCGTCTACGAACGGGGTTTGCAGGGTGGCTACGGACAGGCGGACGCCTGGGATTACGAAGGGGGTTAAGAGCATGTAGGGTAGTGTGGGGTAAACCCGACCATAGGGTAAACCAGGCCACCTAAGCTCCTCTCAGTAAATGTTGAACCAAATAGCTCATTTGAAAGAGGAGAGTTCAAGGAATCGATTGGTACGAGATATTTGTCTCAATCAGTCCATTGATCGCTGAGATATTCAGCCCTGAAACATAGGTGGTCGGATTTTTCCATGGCCGGGTTTATCCCAGTGTACCCTACATAGTTGTTTGTTGTATGTCATGTAAGCATTAGTGTACGATATTCACGCTAATTTGGTGTTTTAGTGGCCTTGGTTCGTCAACAGGCGGAGCAGATACGTTGTCACACGAATCTGGATATCGGCGAGTATCATGGCAATCGAGATAACGTCGATATGTGGAATTCTGACCGCTGGAATGGTGAACTTAGCAAAAATCACGTATGTGCTTAGTGCTTCACCGTCTACTAATATCAGGACTCCGTAATACAGAAGGACTGTGAATCTGTGAGCAAAAGCCGTGCGCAAAGCTACGCCCGATAAGAGCCGAAAGCGTCCCCCAACTGGGACCCCCGTCCCCCACCTGGGGGACGCCGTCCCCCAAGTGGGGGACGCTAATGAGACGCCCACCCAACGTCTTTTGAGTATTCGCATCGTTTCTTTTTGGTGGGCGCTTTATGCGTTTCGTCTCCAACCTGTTGAAAGGCGTCCCCCAGGTGGGGGACGGGGGTCCCAGTTGGGGGACGCTTTTGGCTCTTATCGGGCGTAGCTCTGTGCACGGCTTTTGCTCACAGATTCACAGTCCTTAACACTATTATGGAGTCCTGCTAATATGTATTTGTAGAGCACAACACACGCGGTGAATATTCTCATTGTGAATGGGAATTCACTAGTACGCTACACACGTGGTGAGTATACTCATGGTGAATTCACTAGTGCGCTACACACGTGGTGAGTACACTCATGGTGAATTCACTAGTGCGCTGCACACGTGGTGTGTAAACTCATGTTATGTTGATGCCGTTTTCTGCAGGTTTTGGTGATGACAGCGCAGATCTTTTTGGACTTGCTCAATCATGGCTTTTTCTCAATTACTCGCGCCAATCTTCTCGTGTTCGACGAATGCCATCACGCCACCAAGGGACATCCCTATCGCAAGATTATGGAGATTTATCGCAAGCCTGTGCCAGAAGGAGGTGAGCACAAACTGCTCCTGCGTTGAATATGACAGTACAGTACGGTGGGCATGCCTATGGGTTATAGGTCACTAGTATTTTGAGGGGGAGGGGGATCTGGGGCGCAAGTTTGTGAGCAGGAATCAATTTTTATATTTTGAACATTTGAAGCACTTATGTAAAAATTTGCTCCTTCGATCTAACCCACCCCGTGTTTCGAGGACAGTGTTGCTTCTGTGATGCAAGGAGCCAGCTAGAACGGGCGGGGATTTTGCACCATTTTGGCTATTTCGCGCTTTCTTTGTTGGTTTCCTGCATCTCAGAGAGGCTAAATCTACTCCAAAGTATGGGGTTGGATCGAAAGAGAATAAGATTTTACAAAGGTAGGTGCTTTCAATTGTGAGATATTAGTTGAAAATTGCCTCCGACCCATACAAAAGTTTCCGCCATACCGCACTAAGGCGTCATTGTTGTCAACAAGTCGCTCAACTGTTGTCGGTTTGGTTTGTTGTCTGTTTTCGGTTTGTTGAGGAAATAACAACTATAACCAGCAACACCCATATATGTTTCGTCAACAAACCGACAACAGCTGAGCGACTTGTTGGCAAAAATGACGGCTTGGTGCGGTATATATTTGTTTACAACACTAGTGCGCTACACACGGAGCGAGTAAACTCACGGGGAATTCCCCGTACGTATGCGATGAAGCATAGGGAGGCTAGTGGATTCACCGTGAGTTTGAAACTCATGTGAACACGTGAGAAAAATTTTGCGCTTGGGAGCAAGTGAGAATGCTCCACACAAAAAATAAAACTCGAAGTTCAAACTCACCGTCGAATTCACCGTGAGTTTACTCACCACTTGTGTAGCCCGCTACTGATTATTTATTGCCTGCTTTGTATGTAGAACGTCTACCGCGTATCCTGGGCCTGTCTGCGTCCGTGATTAGTTCTCACACGCGCCCTGAGAATCTGAAGCGGTTAATTTCCGAACTGGAGCAGAGCCTGGACGCAGGTCTGGAGACGGCCAGCGATCTCACGCTGGTGTCCAAGTATGGTGCGAAACCGCGCGAGTACGTTGTCCAGTGCAAGAACTTCAGCCTGCAAGAATGCGCTTTGTGTCAGCCGGTGGCACTCCTGCTGGACAGGGCCTTGAAATTTGCACGGGTATGTGCGCTTTTTGTGGTGCATAATAGTAGGGTACTGTGGGGTAAACCCGGCCATCTAAGCTCCTTTGAACTGATGAATGGCAGCAAATGATTGATGAACCAAATAGCTCATTTGAAAGAGGAGAGTTTAAGGATTCGAATGATATAAAATTTGGCTGAGATATGCAACCCCGAAACTCTATTTGGCCGGGTTTTCCCATGGCCAGGTTTACCCCATGCTACCCTCTGCCTCTACGTACGTTTTTGCGCGTGTATGTACACATACACTTGCAACAAATTGTCCGTTTATATATGGGTGTTAAAGTCGGTTTGTTGACGAACGGACAACACCCATATGTAAACGGAGAACAAACGAACAACAAACCGACAACAGCTTGTTATGTTGCCAAAAATGACGCCAGGTCGCGGTATGTGTTAAAGGATGCAAATTTTCACCCCGACTTCGACGTGGATCCCACTCGACCGATCATCGAAGCCTTCGTTCGAACGGCGGCCATCTTGAGGCAGCTGGGCCCTTGGTGCGCCTTTCGCGTATGCCAGATCTGGGAGAAGCGGTTGGTGACGCTGAACAAGTACTCCTTGACGGAAATGCAGCAGCTGTTCTTCCTGTTCGGCCAAACCTACATGCGCTCGGTGAAACTGAGTCTGGAGGGGAAAGTGGGTGGCGTGGATTCTATTGGAGAGATTAAAGGGGGGATGCGGCAAAGATTTTCTTATACTGAAGATGTTGAGCGATTTTTGAAAATTTGTTCGGTGAACCTGTGCAGTTTCTCATGCTGAATCGATCCTATCCACCTGTCTCGTCGCGATTTTGCTTCCTCGCAGAGAAAACCCACTTGTAAAGGGCGTTTCGCAACAAATTGCGCGAAAACGTTGCGAAACACCCTTCGCAAGCGTGGGTTTTCTCTGCGAGGAAGCAAAATCGCGTCGAGACAGGTGGGTACGATCGATTCAGCATGAAAAACTGCTCAGGTTCACTGAACGAATTTTCAAAAATCGCTCTACACCTTCACTGTGGGCAAATCTTTGCCGCATCCGCCCTTTATGAAGTTTCTGCCAGACAAAGTGATGAGACTGCTGGAAGTGCTCTACCTGTACAACCCGAAGAAACAGGACAAGAGACGACAGGAAAGGAACAGCAGACAGGCAGGCGGAAAGGAACACAGGAGAGGAGCCGACGAATTCTCCGGCATCGTATTTGTCGAAGAACGATACGTGGCCTACGTACTAAAGGTGGGTACTTTTATGCTTGTATGTATTATGAAAGGACTGATCATGGGGTAAATTGGGTAAATCCGGCCATGGGAAGATGCGACTACTTTCGTTTCATGGCTGCGCATATCTCAGCGACCAATGGCCCGATTGAGTGAGACAAATTTTATCAGAAAGGGTACTATGGATGGGGTAAACCCGGCCACTTTCGTTTCATCTTGAATTCTCCTCTTTAAAATGGCTATTTGGTTGGTTCATCATTTGCTGAAACATCAAGTTCAAGGGAGCATAGGTGACCGGGTTTACCCCATGACCTATTTACTTCAAGATGGTTTTTATCAGTAGGGTACTGTGGGGTAATCCCGACCACCCAGTACTGAATGCCCTTTTTTTACGTGAATGGCCGGGTGTACCCTCCAAAAAGAACCGACCCGGTTTTCCCCATGATAACCTACACATTCTTTGCGGTTTTGAAGGTTCTGCTGAACAACATCAAGAAGTGGGATTCGGAGAGCTACGGATATCTGGAGTTGGACTATGTGACAGGCTACAGCTCTTACAATATTCCGACCGAAGAGATGCTCAGCTTACATCGCAGACAGGAAGAAGTAAGCAAGCTAATGCTCCGTGCTGCTACGTATTATATCAAATACCGTATTTTCCGGTCCCCTATTTCCATATGATCACGTCACCAATAAACGGACGTAATGTGTGATGATTTTATGACGTGATCATTTGGAAATAGGGGAGGATTAAGCCACCCAATACTGAAACTGAAGACATTTCTTTCCAGTGTCGACGTGTGTGTCGGGTGTCCCTTGCTGTATATTTGTATGCGCACAATTAAGGTGTTGAGGAAATTCCGAAATAAGCAACTGAATCTGCTGATCGCCACAAATGTTCTGGAGGAAGGCGTAGATGTGCGACAGTGCAACTGCGTCGTTCGTTTTGATCTTCCCAAAGGATTTCGATCATACGTCCAGTCCAAAGGTATGTACGTAGGTACTGACTGACAATAAAATCATTGAAGCCTATTTACGATATCCACCATATGCAGTAAGGGAATTGGGTTGGTCGATGGTGACCCCGTGGCATTTAGTGAAAGTTTGGATTGGTGCCTGTGAGGTCGTCGACGTCATTTTGTTGTCAATTCTTCTTTTCACTCGCGCCTTTTCCACTCCCAGATGAATGAACAAGGTCGACGAATCCGCAGGACTGATCCAAGCTGTCACTAAACACCGTGGGGTCGCTATCGACCAACCCAATCGCGTTAGCGCAACTCGCCATAGTAGTACCAAAAATATATAGTTTATTTAGTCCGTGTAAGTACAGTATTTAGGGTTGTTGGATTTGTTTGTAGGACGAGCGAGAAAGAGTGGTTCCACCTACATTATGCTTGCGGAGGAAGGACAACTTGGCAAGTTCACCAAGGAGTTGTGCGACTACAGGAAAATAGAGAAGGTTTGTTTGCCTGAGCCGTGCAGCAGTAGTTACTGACGTCTTGCTCGCGCTTCGTCGAAATCTGCCAGTCTGCTGTGACGAAATCAATAGGGTACTGTGGGGTAAGCCCGGCCAGTTCAGCTCCTTTGAACTTGCTGTTTCAGCGAAAGATGCACCAAATAGCTCATTTTGAAAGAGGAGAGGGCAAGGAGTCGGTTGATATAATATTTGTCTCCATCGGTCCATTGCTTTGCTTGCTGAGATATGCAGCCCTAAAACTTAGGTGGCCGGATTTTCCCATGGCCGGATTTTCCCCATAGTACCCCATTTACCCCATGGTTTACCCCATAGTACCCCATTCACCCATAAACCCCATGGTTTATCCCATAGTAATAATCCATTCACCCCAAAATACTTCTCAGTGCCCCATTTACCTCATGGTTTATCCCATCATACTTTACAGTGCCCCATTTGCCCCATGGTTTACCCCATTATAGTACCCCATGGTGTATCCCATAATACTTTACAGTACCCCATTTACCCCATTTTTTACCCCATTGATATTTTACTTGCAGATTCTGCTGGAGCATTGCATCAATCGTGACAATCCCCCCGCAGAGGAGATGCTGGAGAGTTTGGACTCGGTAGACAAACTGGCGCCGGAGTACTCGCCGCAACTGACCCCCGAAGAAGCCGCAGCGTCGACCTCGAGAAAGACGGGGGCGGGGCGAGCTGTTGTTAAGCTGAGCAACGCCATCCAGCTGGTGAATCGATACTGCGCCAAGCTGCCCAGCGATATCTTCACGCGTCTGGTGCCCCGCAGCACGATAGAGGCCACGGAGACGGGGGATGGACGGATGCTGTACACGGCGAAACTGACGCTGCCGATCAATTCTCCGCTCAAAGTCGAGATTCAGGTATAGCCTACATCATTATGTAAGCTTGGTCTGCTGTAGCGCAACGCTACGGTACACAATGGGCCGCTGAGGGTTTACAAGAGAATGGTGCGGGGCAGTTTGGGTCATGAGATATTTGCCTATTATTTGGGCTACTCCTAACCAGAGTTATGGCGCGTTCACCAGACGTCCGTCTGTCCGTTCGTCAACTCATAAGTGTTCGTCCGTCCGTCCGTTTGTCAACACTTATGAGGTGACGAACGGACGTTACGGACGTCTGGTGAACGCGCCTTTACTCTCTGAGACATCTTGATTTTTCTGTAGCCCCAAGAATACGGTACTCTAAAACAGGGTACTGTGGGGTAAACCCGCCCACCTGTTTCAGCAAGTGATGAACCAAACAGCTCTTTTGAAAGAGAAGGGTTCAAGGAATCGATTGATGTATCACTTGTCAATCGGTCCGATGGTTCGTGAGATTTGCAGCCCTGACACATAATGTAGGTGGTCGGATTTTCCCATGGCCGCGTTTACCCCACAGTACCCTCCCTAACACGTGATGAGTCTTGTCTGTAGGGTGATGCAATGGGGAGCAAGAAGCTGGCGCAAATACCCCACAGTACCGTTTACCCCACAGTACCGCGTTTACCCCACGACAGTACCGCGTTTACCCCACGAGAGAACCGCGTTTACCACCCCACACTGCCCTACATGTGATGAGTCTTGTCTGTCTTTAGGGTGATGCGATACCCCACAGTACCGCGTTTACCCCACAGTACCGCGTTTACCCCCCACAGAACCGCGTTTACCCCACACAACCCTACTTGTTATGTTTCTGTCTATCAGGGTGACGCGATGGGTAGCAAGAAGCTGGCGCAGATGTCGGTGGCGTTGCGGACGTGCGTGGAGTTGCACCGACGGGGGGAGCTGGACGACCACCTGCTGCCGGTGGGCAAGGAGTCGGCGGCGAAGCTGCTCAACGAGCTGGAGGACGACGGCGAGATCTGGCCCACGGACGGACGCGCCCGACCCGGCTCCACCAAAAGGAAGCAGGCCTACTATAAACGGGTGAGAGGAAGACCGCGCGCATGGCTTAACACCTACCCCGCGGAAGCCGTCATTGTTGTCAACAACTTTTACTTTTGTTGTCCGTTTGTTGTCGGTTTGTTGTCGGATTTTGTATGATTGTTGTCGGATCCGACAACAACAGTACAATATCCGACAACAATCCGACAACAAATTTTGTATGGTTGTTGTCGGATCCGACAACAACAGTACAAAATCCGACAACAATCCGACAACAAACGGACAACAAAAGTAAAAGTTGTTGACAACAATGACGGCTTCCGCGGGGTAGGTGTTAAAGGGGGGATCTGGCGGGAATTTAGTACGGGAAGGGCCCATTTAAAATTTCCGACTTTTAAGGGTCCTATCAGATGTAAAATTGCATCCTCTTTCGATCTAACCCCACATTGTGGAGTCAATTTTGCCTCTGTGAAGCGGCGCCACAGTTAGGAAGGGGATTTCGCAACACTTTGACCTATTTCGAGCTTTCTAACTGGGGCGCCGCTTCACAGAGACAAAATTGACTCCAGAACATGGGGTTAGATCGAAAGGGGATGCGATTTTACATAGGTAGGTGCTTTCAAAAGTTAGAAACGAGAAATTTGCCTTCCCATACAAACTTTCCCGCCAGATCCCCCTTTAACTCTCTCCGATATGGTCTGGACTGCAGGGCCCGTGGTCCCCCCGCGGGCCCCCCGAGTTCCCCCCCCCCCCCCCGTGGGGGACCGCGGGCCCTGTGGTCCACAGACCATATCGGAGATAGTTAGCACATACCGCGACCTGGCGTCATTGTTGACAACAAATTGTTGATGAATAATATTATATGGGTGTTGTCGGTTTATTGTCGGTTTTTTGATGAACGGACAAACCGACAACACCCATTTGTAAGCGAAAGCGGACAACAAACCGACAACAGCTGAGCGACTTGTTGCCAACAATGACGTCAGGTCGCTGTATGTGTTAACCAGCTCCGATATGCCCTCGCCCGCTCAGCCCCCGGGCCGCCCCCGGGCCACCCGGAATTGAAAGGAAGCGCCGGCAGAAACAGGAAAAAATTATTCATTCGATTGACGTTTCAGGCGGCCTGCGGGCGGCCCGCGGGCTGAGCGGGCGAGGGCATATCGGAGCTGGTTAACTCCTCCCGGATTTTGTTCTCATATTTGTCAACAAGTTGTAGAACTGTTGTCACTATTCTGAGTGTTGTTGTACATAGACGGCTGCCTGCCTGTCACAAGCGCGTCCGACTCCCTGTGAACCGTGCTTTATCCACGTGTTGGACATGCAGCTGCGTACGCCCGCCTGCGATATCGCCAACCCGAAGAAGCGCAAGATTCTCGATCCTGCTCAATCCGACCGCATGTTTGGTCTTCTCTCAGTTAAACCACTGCCAAAGGTATAGCTTCTGTTTAGTATGTACGGTACTGTGGGGCGCTTTTATTGGTGTGATAAACCCTGCCACCCGGCCACCAATTCAGAAAGGTCTTCAGCACTCGTAGGGGGCCGGGTTTACCCCGTGGCCGGACTTACCCCACACGTACCCTAATACGTACCTTCAGTAGATGTAGTAATAACTGTGTGATTGTTGTGCTTTGCAGATCCCTTCCTTTCCTGTGTACACGCGTCAGGGTGAAGTGATGGTGCGTGTTTGGGCGCTGCCTGCTCAGGAGTCAGTGAGTATGTTGCAACTGGATCAGTTGACTCAGTTTCACAAGTTCCTCTTTTCGGAGGTTCTGAGACTGGAGAAATTCAGCATGGAGTACGCGCCGGAGAAAGCCGATTCCTCCGTCTTACTCGCTCCGTTGAAAAAGGGTACGGGCTATTTATACAGGGTGTTCCATTTGGATATGAAATGTCGTTTGGGGTCATAACTCGGGTCGGGAACCCCAAGAGTTAAAACGCTAAAATCTTTACTGCTGATACCCAAGAGTATGCCTAACCTTGCGAGTAAAAATTTCGTCCCAAAACTCCAATCTGAACATATTTCATATCCAAATGGAACACCCTGTAGTTACGAGCTGCTCAGGACCACATTTACTTACGAGTTCCGTTTACTAACGCGATTGGGTAGGTCGATGGCGACCCCGCGGTGTTTAATGAAAGTTTAGATCGGTGTCTGCGGGGCCGTCGACGTAATTTTTTTGTCAATTCTTCTTTTCACTCGCTCCTTTTCCGCTCCCAGATGGTTGAACAAGGTCGACGACCCCGTAGGCTGGCAGGCACCGATTCCAACTTTCACTAAATACCGCGGGATTGCTATCGACCAACCCAATCACGTTACCACAACTCTTCTATTCGAATGTGTCTTTTTTACTTGTAATAGGATGTGGTTGTGAGTGTCGTTTGTTTGTGTGATAGGCACTGATGGAAGTTCGATCAGTGTGGATTGGAAGTTTGTGGGGGAGACTGTTGCCATGTGTGTGCAGGTTCCACGTCGACCCACGGATGAAGAACGAAAGAAGTTCGAGTTTCGAGCCGAAAGGTATAAATACGTTCTGCATATGAGTAAGTGGCGTGCTGGAAAGGCTTAGTCAACTAAGCGCCGGCGATGGACAAACCAGGCAAAATTGCAACTACCAGTCCAGATAGCAGAGCGCACAGGAATGATTTTAACACATACCGCACCGAGCTATCATTGTTTCTTGACAGCAAATTGTTGATGAATAATATATGGGGTTTGTCGGTTTGTTGATGAATTGAGAACAAACCGACAACACCCATATATTATTCGTCAACAAACGGACAACAGCTGAGCGATGGTCGCGGTATGTGTTAAATGCTACCACAACCACAATTTTCTCCCTTCCCAACTAGAAGTTCGTACTTACGTATTGTACCTAGGTTGGGGTGGTCGGCATTGAATTACCCCGCTCGACTGGGCAGCATTTTATGTGTGATCGTTGACTGCAGGCAGACGTCGGCCTGGGGTCAGTTGGGGGTATGTACAGCACACCCCCGCCCACCCCCACCCACCCCCTCACATAACCCCACTCCCATATAATTTTAAAAAACTACATACCCCCAAAGCCCACAGCCTTACTATGGAGAATCCCAAAATTACATACTACCCCCACCCCGAATACCGTGCCGATGTCTATGCAGGTACGCGGATGCGATCGTGATGCCGTGGTATCGCAATGTGGATCAGCCCTATTTCTACTACGTGGCGGAGGTGTGCGAGGAGATGTCGCCGCTGTCCGCCTTCCCGGACGAGGAGTACGCCAGCTTCCAGGAGTACTTCAGCCAGAAGTACGGCATCCTCATCAACCGACGCGACCAACCCCTACTCGACGTCGACTACACCTCCACCAGGTGCACTGCACTGCACGCACGCCACAGCTGCTTTTCCTTTAAAGGGGAACTTTGGGCGGAAAGTTCGGGGTAAGCCTGTATGGATCATTCGATAGAGCGTGTTTAACTGCGCAATTACACACGGTTTTTGGCTTCCCATGCCACAGGCAGTGAAGATACAGCAAAACTTTATACAACAAAAATGTAGAACTCAACACGGAGCATATGCGACTTGGTGCGTTTTGAAGCATTTTTCAAGCTTTATCGAATGATCCATGCAGGCTTACCCCGAACTTTCCGCCCAAAGTTCCCCTTTAACACGTGCCGCACGTACCAAAGCGTAATGAAGAATGTGTAATTCTGCTTAGGGGAAGAATGGACCACTTAGTGTAAACAAAAGAAGCCATCCCTGGCGCAGATTCGCCCCATTACAATAGGTTTCGTAAAACCAATCATAATGGGGAATCTAGCGCGCGCGTGCGTGCGTGCGTGTGTTGATGGCGTGCTTTAGATTCTCCATTGTAATGGGATTTACGAAGCTAATGTAATGGGTCGAATATGAGTCAGGGATTGCCTACTTCGTTTACACTGTGTGCTCCATTCTTCCCCTAAGCCCAATTATATATTTTTGTGTGCATTTGCTGCAGGCTGAACTTGTTGACTCCGCGCTTCTTCAACCGCAAGGGTCAGCTGCTGCGTTCGCTGGAGACTCGAGCGTCGGCCGTCGGACCTCTGGGAAATCAGAAGCAAATCCTGGTGCCGGAGCTCGTCGATATTCATCCGATTCCCGCCTCTCTCTGGAATATGGTCGTCTCTCTGCCGAGCGTTCTGTACAGGTGAGACCGACACTGTGCTTGTGGTAGGTACTACTGTAACACTTCGAAAATAAGGGATGTCCCTTGAAGAAAATTAGCAGAAAATTCTGTTTCTTCTTTTTGGTATTTTTGGGACACCTGCTGTAGACAACAAAATGACCCCATATGAAGCAACTTTTTGTTTACAGACAGCAGACAAGCAATTTGAGACCAGTGCGATTCATATTACATGCTCAGTGCGTTACTGAGTGACAAGTCATGTTCGCGCAAAATATTGGTCTTGCAGTAATGTACGGATACAAACGTTTTATACGAGCATTGGTCTCAAATTGCTTGCCTGCTGTCTTTTGACGTCCCTTTGTTTCGGACAGTACCGCTTTCCCATTCATCCATTTGCTTTGCTGCGCCTGCATTAGTGCATTGCGTCAAATGCCTGAAACGCCAGAAAGGAAACTACAGCAATGTTTCTTGTTGCAGGATGAATAATCTGTTACTGGCGGACGAGTTTCGCGCTCAGGTGCAAGTGGAAGCGTTCGATCGTGACCCCGCTCTCCCCGCCGATTTCGAATGGGAGCCGCTAGACTATGGTTGGGCAAACGCCTCCTCCTCTTACTACTCAGCAGCTGATGGGGATTTGTTGGAGGAAGATGAGATGTACCAAGCGAATGGCGATGGAGCCCCGGCGCATAGAAAGAGTCAACAACTGCGGCAGAATGTAATCCTGGTGTAATGCTGTAGACAAGTGTACTGCTGGGTAACCCGTCGTGTACGGTTTACCCAGTAGGTGCTAATTGAGTCCGATGCATGAACCGCTTCAAAATATGGACCAGTTGAGTTTTAGTGTGGGATTTTGGTGTGACCCAACCAAACAAGTTACAACGGTCCACGTTTATGACGACATCTTGAATTCGGTTGGACCGTTGAAATCACGTACTAAATTTTCAACTTTATTTATGCAGAGGTCCATGTTTTGAAGTGGTCCATCACCATGCATCGGGCTAAATCAGCGCCTAGTATGTGCTGTGCTCCCGGCTGCAGTCTTTGCATCCAGCGGACTTGTCATGTAATTTGTGTTTGCTTTGCATTAAATGGCAACAGTATAATTTATGCATTCATTCGTTCAGAAGGCGAGAGAACGCGGCGAGAATGTGGACAACAACAGGGCGAGACCTGCCGGGGACCATGTGGGACAGGATGAGGATGAGGATGTGGGCTTCAACATCGGAATTTGGGATCCGTCTTGTGCGTCTGAGATGACTTGGAGTCAGGCGGATGGAATGTCGGTTTCCACCTCCAATTTGCAGCTGCCGCCGATTTTGAGCAGGTGAGGTGCGTATGTGGGGTATCGTGGGGTAAACCCGGCCGGTTTTCTTCATTGTGGGGTAAACCCGGCCACCTACGCGTCTTTGAAGTTGCTTTTTCAGCAAATGATGAATCAAATAGCTCATATGAAAGAGCAGAATTCAAGGAATCGATTGAGGTAATATTTGTTTCAATCGGTCCATTGGTTGCTGCGATATGCAGCCCTGAAACTTAGGTGGCCGGATTTTCCCATGGTCGTGTTTGCCCCATGGTGCCCTATTTGTCCATCGGCTGTGCATATTTATGCAGACATCGGCACGGTTTCCAGGGTGGGGGTCTGTCAGTGGGGTTATGCTGGAGCAGAAAAGTGGGGGCTGCCGCATATCCCCAGGAAAAAATTTTTTTCCTGACATACCCCCAGAATTTCCAGCATACCCCCAAAAAGAAATAGTCAGTAACATACCCCCAAAAAACACCAACATACCCCCAAATTTTATTGAAATGGGGGCATGTTGACGCTAATATGGGGGTATGTTTGGGGGTTATGTGAGCAGAAAATCATAGACTGCGCGGGGTACGCGTGGGGGTATGCTGACTGACTCTATTTTTGGGGGGTGTGTTTTGGGTATTGTTCAAATTCTTAAAATCTGGGGGACTGCGTGGGGTTATGTGAGGGGGTGGGTGGGGGTGTGCTGCACATACCCCCAGCTGACCCCAGGCCGACGTCTGTTTATGGTTTCTTCTTTTGTTGACAGTGGTACCAACGGGTTGAGCAACGAGATGGCGGGTTTAACGGCGGCGCTGGACGCGGAGTCGGGTCTGGGCGACGATTTCCTGGAGGACGAGGAGTTGGAGTTTGACGTGGAGTTCAGTCGTCACATGCGCGCGCTGCAACAGCAGAACGCGGAGCGTGTTAACAGCGGCGGCGGCCAATCATCTTCTCCCGCACCGCCCGATATGTTCACGCCGAACAAGCACATTGTGCCGTCGGGTTGGGACACGGCGGCGTCTCCGGTTGGCGCTGCGGAAAGTCAGGTGAAGATGGGGAAAAGTAGGGTACTGTGGGGTAAGCCCGGACACGGGGGTAAACCCGGACACCTTAGCTTTTCTGAACTTGCCGCTTCAACAAATGACGAACATGGTAGCTCATTTGAAATAGTAGAGTTCAAGGAATCGATTGGTAGAATACTTGTCTCAATCGGTGGTATGGTTGCTGAGGTATGCTTGGTGTCCGGGTTTACCCCCGTGTCCGAGTTTACCCCACAGTACCCTATTTTCCAGATGTAGAGTACTGTGAGGTAAACTCGGCTCGAGTTGGGACACGGCCGCGCCTCCGGTTGGCGCTGCGGAAATCCAGGTGAAGATGGGAAGGAAAGGAAATAGGGTACTGTGGGGTAAACCCGGAAACGGGGGTAAACCCGGACACCTAGTATATCTCAGGAACCATACGACCGATTGAGACTTAAGTCATCTTCCAATCGATTCCTTGAACTCCTCTCCTCTTTCAAATGAGCTGCCATGTTCATCATTTCCTGAAGCGGCAAGTTCAGAAAAGCTAAGGTGGCCTGCTTTACCCCAACATGGCCGGGTTTACCCCACAGTACCCTATTTGCCAGATGAAGGGTAGTATGGGGTAAACTCGGCTCGGGTTGGGACACGGCGGCGCCTCCAGTTGGCGCTGCGGAAAGCCAGGTGAAGATGGGGAAGGAAAAGTTGCCAGATGAGATGTAGTAGGGTACTGTGGGGTAACCCGGCCATGGGAAAATCCGGCCACCTAAGCTTCAGGGCTGCATATCTTAGCATCCAATGGCCCGATTGAAACAAGTAGCATATCAATCGATTCCTTAAACGCGCCTCTTTCAAAGTTGGTTCATTCATTTGCTGGAACAGTAAGTTCAGGTGGCCTGGTATGCCCGATGGCCGGGTTTATCCCACAGTACCCTACCAGGGGGAATCGCACCCTGGACCTCTTGCGTTCCATGGGAGAGCCCTACCCATTGAACTGCCTACTAGAGATGTAACAGGGGCCCCGGCTCCGGTAAATCCCGGCATATTTTTGGATCCGGCTCCGGTATAATGAAGGTGGATCCGGTACCGGATCCACGGTCTATCTTTTTCACTTTTTTGCTGACTGTCCTTGAAAAAATCGAGGTTTTCCATCGAAATTCATTAAAAATTATTGCAAAACTTTTGAATGAGACTGTTTTGCAGCTTTCAGGCAACCGCATCTTGAGTCAATTTGTCCATATCAGACGTGGGCCTGGGGGTGAGGGGGGTATGTTGAACGCACCCCCACCCCTACCTCTCCATACCCCCACCCGTACCCCCAGAGAAAATGAAAAGCAACATACCCCCACGTACCCCCAGAAAAAAACAGCAAAACATATCCCCACGCGTAACCCCAAACTTGAATTCAGCAATTTGTCTGCCAGGACACGTACCCCCACCCTTTTTTCCGTTGACTTACATCCATGCTCAGACTTTTTACACACTCCACACAGTGCATGCATTCTCAAAAATTGTTGTTTGTAGTTGCATAATGCAGTGAATAATAGTTTTTTATAATGATTGATCCCTATCATTCTGGACAAGTTGCGATTTCTTCTCTCTTTCTACGTTGTGATTTCTTCTATTTATTACACCCTGAGTGTAAACACTGTGAGGGGTGCCGTCATAGTGTAAGCACTGTGAGTGAGGGGTGCTGTGTGATTACTGCAAAGACACCCTACTCACTCTTATGAACCCACCGCTGTATTTTGTTAAAATATTACAGCATGCACAACAGTAGTAAGACTGCTGCACTGCATGCAAAAAAATATCGCTCATTTATTTTTTTCTGGGGGTACGCATAGACTGTGTGGGGTTATGTAGCACATCATTTACAGTTGGGGGTACGTAAATATGCTGGGGGTACGTGAGGTTTTTTTCTTGGGGGTACGTAAAAAATCTGGGGGTACGTGACCAAAAAAATTTTTCTTGGTGGGGGTACCCAACCCCCCCCCCCCCCCCCACTTTTGACCTCCTGCATACCCCCACTGACAGACCCCCACCCTCAAAACCGTGCCCACGTCTGCATATTGTTACTTTTTCATACGTTTTAGCAGCAATCAATAATATGATAATTATCTTGCGCATCCTTTCTACAGTAGTTTACTACAGCATTTTCTGGGCTTGGATCCGGCTCCGGCTCCGGCCGGGGCTAGTTTTCAGATCCGGCTCCGGCACTTTAAAAAATTTACGCCCTGTTACATCTACTGCCTACACACCTCGATGCCCTCAGTCACCCAATCGCCCCTCTTGAGTATTGACAGCTAGTCGGATTTGAAGACCGGAAAGGAAAGTTGCCAGATGTGCCAGCAGGGAATCGAACCCTGGACCTCTCGCGTTCCAGGCGAGCGCTCTACCCATTGAACTACACAGCCGTTTGACCTCAGTCAAACGGTTGCCCCACTTGAGTAATGTCAGCTTTTTGAAGAACAGATGTGCCAGCAGGGAATCGAACCCTGGACCTCTCGCGTTCTGGACGAGCGCCTTACCCATTGAACCACACAGCAGGATGACCTCAATCATCCAATTGTCTCTCTTGAGTACTGACAGCTAGTCAAGCCGTGCCGTCAGGGAATCGAACCCTGGACTCGCGTTCCAGACGAGCACCCTACCCATTGAACTACGCGCCTGAATGTCCTCAGTCACCCAATCGCCCCTCTTGAGTACTAATGTCAGCTAGCCGGTTAATTTTAGGTGGAAACCGGACTTTCCTTTCTGTCGGTCGGCGGAGGCTTCGACGCTGACGAACTGATGAAAGATATCGCGCGACAGGAGGCGACTGTAGGTCTGTCTTCCTCTGTCGCGGACAGTCCACAAGGAGATGCGACGGAGGAGGGGGAACAAGGGGAGAAAAGGACGAGCGGATTTGACAGACTGGCTCAGGGTGGGGGAAGGTTTCTGCGGGACAATTCCGACCTGCTCGACGACACGGACCGAACCCGCGAGGAGGAGGAGGCAAGCAAGCAAGCAAAGTTTCTTTTCCGTGTGCATAACGTTTGAACATTCGTTTTAGATAAAGTAGCAATACACGTAGATGGATACTCAATACTCAGAAGAGTCAACATGTAAGTACCCAGTTAAAACTGTTTGCTACAGGCGATGGAGATGCCAGATTTGGAGGGCATAGATTCTGACCCCGAGGAGGGTGAGGGGGAGGGGGAAAAGGAAGAGAGGAAAGCGTCCCTGAGTCAGCTGAGAGGCGTAGAACTGGTCCAACAGCCGCAGAGTCTGCCGGCTTTGTCTGCGAAGGAAACCACGAGACCGGTGTATCCGCGGAGCGAGGAAAGCGCCGAGGCGAAGGAGACGGAGAGTGGACGAAGCTGCGGCAAGAGGGAGAACGAAGGAGCGGAGGTATGCACGCGAGTCCATCAGTCAGACGGCGGGTGTAAGGTACTGTGGGATAAACCTTGACACCTAGTGTTTACGATATGCGGTAACGTGATTGGGTTGGTCGATAGCGACCCCGCGGTACTTAGTGAAACTTTGGTTCGGTGTCTGCGGGGTCGTCGACGTCATTTGTTGTCAATTCTTCTTTTCACTCGCTCTTTTGACGCTTCCAGATGATTGAACAAGGTCGACGACCCCGCACACACCGATCCAAACTATCACTAAATACCGCTGGGTCGCTATCGACCAACCCAATCGCGTTACCGCATATCGTCCATATCTCAGCAACCATTGAGACGCAAGTATTCTAGTGTACCAATCGATTCCTTGGAACTCCCCTCTTTCAAATGAGCTACCATGTTCATCATTTGCTGAAGCGGCAAGTTCAGAAAAGCTTAGGTGTCCGAGTTTACCCCACAGTACCCTACTATTTACGCACAGAAATACGCACAGTGCGGTCCTTTTACCGAATGGTAAATGCGCAATTTTCTTGTGCGGATATCTGTACACGTAGTTCTGTGCGTCTCGTCTGAACTGAAGAGAGGTCTTTGGGCAGTTTTCCTCGTATTGCACAAATTGCATGTTCTCCCGCACATAGGAATAGGCCTAAATGAAACACCGAGGTAATGCAGTGCGCGCGCAGTGCTTAACTTAGTATGTAGTTTTTCGCAGCGCTGGCAAAGACCCAAAGACAACTCTTGCTGTACAGACGACTGTATGTAGAAAGAACCTCTAAGCTGGCAGCTGCCTTTTGGACTCTTTGATGTACTGTACGTACGTACAATAACATACACACATCTGCACGGTTTCAAGGGTGGGGGTCGGTCTGTCAGTGGGGTTATGCTAGAGCTAAAATCTGGGGGCTGCCGCATACCCCAGGAAAAATTTTTTCCTGACATAGGCCTACCCCCAGAATTTCCAACATACCCCTAGAAACAATTCGCTGCATACCCCCAGATTTTTTTAAAACATAATGGATGACAGTTAGGTTAAAACATAATGGATGACAGTTAGGTTATATTTTTTACAGGGTCCAACGGAATTTATGGAGCTGAACGGTCAGGAGATGTCACTGGTCATCACAGATGCAGCTGCTGGGGCGACGCCGGGCATTTCCTTCTCCTTCGAACGCGAAGAATGTGATCTGGGCCTGGGTCCGAGTCCGTGTCTGCTGCTGCAGGCGCTCACCATGTCCAACGCCAACGACGGCATCAATCTGGAACGTTTGGAGACGGTGGGCGACTCCTTTCTTAAATACGCCGTCACCCTCTACCTCTTCAACACCTACAAGGAGCTGCACGAGGGAAAACTGAGTTTCATGCGGAGTAAACAGGTAGGTACAGTTTGTGGAGGGTACTGTGGGGTAAACCCGGACACGGGGGGTAAACGCGGACACCTATAGTCTGGCCAGTAGGAGTTTGGCATGGCATTTAGGGCGCGTTGTGTAATTTAGCACAGGGTCCCACCACTGATTTTCTCAGGTGCTCACAGATCAACAGTTTTTACTCACTTTACCACTGAAAAATTGGCCAAAACTGAATAAAATCCATATGGCAGACTCAATAAGCCAAAATCAAAATTCACAATTTCTTTTGGTCAAATAAGTTTACCACTTCCAAAATATTGCTGCAAACAAAATTTTTTGGTAACACAAGTGGTAAAGAGTCATTTTGGCACTGGCAAACCATAAAAATTCATGGATTTGAAAGTGGTAAACTTAGTGAACCAAAATAAATTACAAATTTTGATTTTGGTTTATTGAATCTGCCATATAGATGTTACTCAGTTTTTGGCCAATTTTGCAGTGGAAAAGTGAGTTTACCACTTATAAACCTACATAGGAGTTTCTTCCAAGTTATAGCGATCGCAAAACGAGATTCTGTAAACAACGCAACGCGCCTTAAATGCCATGCCAAACTCCTACTGGCCAGACTATAGTATATCTCAGTATGAGACAAGTATTCTAGCAATCGATTCCTTGAACTCTCCTCTTTCAAATGAGCTACCATGTTTATCATTTGCTGAAGCGGAAAGTTCAGAAAAGCTCAGGTGTCCGGGCTTACCCCACAGTACCTTACTACTTATGTAGCTTGTCAACTAACGTACACTCATTACTGATATGTAGTACATACATGCATACAAGGCAGCAGGAAATGCTAGCCGTTGACATGGAATTTCCTGTCCGCGATTCCGTATAAATAGGCGGCGCAACTGCCATCCCGCGCTCGCGTCCAGTCGGCCTCTCTTCGCTCTCGTCTTCGGTCCAGTCCCCAACATACCAATTACATAAGGTAGGGTAGCATGGGGAAAATCTTCCCACTCTATGGCGGTGTTTACCTCCATCCATTCAAAACAAGACTCTCTGCCTCTTTTTCTTCGTTCCTAGTCATAAATTGCAACCTTTACCTTCACAATTATTACGAGTCAACTCCAGATTATTTTCGTGTACGATCGATCGTCCACAATAACAAACATGCCTTCTCCCTTCACCGTTGCAGGTGAGCAATTTCAACCTGTATCGCCAGGGCAAGAAGCGCGGGATCGGCGAGCTGATGATCGCCTCGAAATTCGAACCGCAGAACAACTGGCTGCCCCCTGGATACCTGGCCGCCACGGAGGAGATGGAGGCGGCGCGAGCTGCTGCAGGGGTGCAACTGCAGACTGGAGCTGGAACTGCTGCAGGGGGATGCAGGGAGGAGGACGCGGATGCACTGGATCAGAAGCTGGAGCTGGCTCTGGAGGGAGCCGCGACGGGGATGGAGGAGGAGGAGGAGGCGAATGAGGGGGCGGTGGAAGTCTATCAGAGTAAGTTGGAAGAGGGAGGATAGATTTATCACTCCCAACTTTACCTGTACACCAAAACGGTCCTTCGTTTGTCAAGTTTGGACAAGCCACCTGGCTTGCTTAGGCCAGTGCCCCGGCGTTGTGCCCAAAAAAGGAGGCGAACGAGGGAGCGGTGGAAGTCTATCAGAGTAAGCTAGAAGAGGGAGGATGGATGAGTGGTTTAGAGATGGTGCAAGGGTGTAGGTATGTACATTAAGACAAGGTCTTATGGTCGGGGAGGGCGAAAATCGGAGGAGGAGGAAGCGAACGAAGGGGCGGTGGAAGTCTATCAGAGTAGCAGCAGGCAGAAGGAGGATTGATTTGTGTTTATTAGAGATGGTGCCAGGGTGTGGGTAGGTATGTACAGTACATTGAGACAAGTATGCAGGTCTTGAACAAGGTGGTAGGGGAGGGCGAAAATCGGATGAGCAGCCGACTTTTTACTACTGGTTGTTGCATGATGTGTAGTATATGTTGGGTACTGCGGGGTAAATCCGGTCACCTACCTACGTTCCTTTGAACTGGCTGTTTCAGCAAATGATGAATCAAATAGCTCATTGGAAAGAGGGGAGTTCAAGGAATTGATTGATATAATATTTTCCCTCAATCGGTCCATTGCTTGACTGAGATATGCAGCCCTGAAACTTAGAGGTGGTCAGATTGACTTTCCCATGGCCGGGTTTCCCCCCATGGTTTACCCCATAGAACCCCGTTTACCCCATGGTTTACTCCATAGTACCCCGTTTACCCCATAGTACTTCACAGTACCCCATTTACCCCATGGTTTACCCCATTTATATTACTGTAAAGCTTCGTTTGCCTCCTTGCAGAGGCGTCCTCCGACGTGACCAACGGCTGGGAGGCTGCCGCCCCCGTGCGTAAGGTCGAAAACGGCGTGGAGACCATCGATCCGCGCCGGCTGAAGCCCGCCAGCTGGGTGGCGGGCGAGGGAGGCGAAAGCGGGGGCGTCCTCCCTGGCCACAACATCCTGAGTCAGCAGGCGATCCCCGACAAGAGCGTGGCGGACGCCGTGGAAGCCCTGATCGGCGCCTACCTCATCACCGCCGGCCCCGTCGCTGCTCTGAAGTTCATGACCTGGCTGAATCTGCGCGTTCTGCCGCCGGTACGGTAGGGTACTGTGGGGGGGGGGGGGGGGGTAAGATACTGTACGTGTGTGGGGTACTAGGGGGAGGGGGAGGGGGTAAATCCGGCCCCACGGCCGCCCTCAAGTTCATCTGCCGCCGGTTACAGTATGTACGTGTTTGTGGGGTACTATGGGGAGGGGAGGGTAAATCCGGCCGTCTAAGCTTCCTGTCCTGGCTCAATCTGCGCGTTCTGCCGCCGGTAGGAGTAACAGTACAGTGTAGGGTAGTGTGGGGGTACTAGGGTGGGGGGGGGGGTAAATCCGGCCGCCTAAGCTTCAAGGCTGGCGTATTTCAGTCATCCAGTGGACCGATTGAGACATGTACCGTATTTACCGGTGCATAGCCAGGATGGGACTTTTTTATGTTTTTAACCAGTACTGAATATGACTGCCAAATCCACTACTTTATGAGAACGTATGAGAACTGAAAAACAGAGCGCCAGTACATAAGGTTCTCATTTATGAGAACTTGTGCGACTCTGTTCTCACAAAACATGTACTCCTGCGATTCTGTTCTGCATAAAACATGTACTCCTAGAGAGGCCAGAAGGCCCCTTCTAGGAGTACATGTTTTGTGCAGAACCCTTTCTAGGAGTACATGTTTTGTGAGAACAGAGTCGCACAAGTTCTCATAAATGAGAACCTTATGTACTGGCGCTCCGTTTTTCAGTTCTCATACATTCTCATAAAGTAGTGGATTTGGCAGTCATATTCAGTACTGGTTAAGAGGTGCGCAGGGCATATTTTTTGGGTCAAAAGCACGTGTTTTAGGGCATAATTGAGGTCAAAACAGGGTTATTCTAGTACAATATACCCCCAAGCAGGCTTATAGGCATCTTAGCTTGGTGTGGGAGTAGCTAGTATATGGGTAGCTAATGACCAGCTTATATAGGTAGCTTCAGGTACTGTCAGTAAATATGGGGCTATGCCTAGGGGGGGGGGGGGGGGGGCTATGCATTGGGATTCCTTAAACTCTCCTCTATCAAATAAGCTACCTACTATTTGGATCATTATTTGCTGAAGAGCAAGTTCAGTGGAGCTTAGGTGGCCAGGTTTACCCCACAGTGTACCCTATTCCTCACTCGCCTGTGTGTGACTGTGCTAATGGCAAAACGCGAATATGGCTCTTTTTGTCTAGGGAAAGGAAGACTTCGATCCACAGCCAGATCCATTGCTTTACTACGTGAAGGATCCACAGATGCAACTTATTCACCTGTGGAATACCAAGGGATTCTCAGAATTGGAGCGGATCATAGGCTACAGTTTTCGACAAAAGGCCTACCTCATCCAAGCATTCACGCACGCCTCGTACTTCTATAACCGGATTACCGACTGCTATCAGGTAAGGGGAGCTTCATAAAGTAACGTCACGCAAAAATAGGGGGAGGGGAGGGGAGAATGTGACGTTAGCGTGACGATTGTCACTCTATGTTATGTACATACATAAGCATACTAGGGGGGGGGGGGGGGTAATGGCCAGCGTGACGTTGGGGGAGGGGGGTGACGACGGATGCATTTTTGCGTGACGTTCTTTGTGAAGCTCCCCTAAGAGATGGACATGTCTTATGCCTCCCTTACACATGTAGAGTAAGTAAATACATACTGTACGTAGCGTACATAAAGGGCCCTGCACTCTAGTGAGTCGTGTATTATTGGCCCCCACGCGGGAAAAATGAGAGGCCGCGCGCCTGTTCAAAACATGGGAATAACGATTCTTCGCAATGAAACGACAACCAGCAGACGCGGTTTCCGTTTCTTGCCGCGTGGGGGCCAAACCACGACTCATTACAGCGAAATAAACTGCATTCAGTACCTGGTGGCACCCCGCAGTACCTAGACACACACGTATGTATGTTTGCAGAGGCTGGAGTTTTTGGGTGACGCGGTGTTGGACTACATGATAACTCGGCATTTGTACGAGGACAAGCGGAAGCATTCGCCGGGTGTCCTGACAGACTTGCGCTCCGCTCTCGTAAATAACACCATCTTCGCATCCCTGGCTGTCAAGTACGACTTTCACAAGGTATGGATGGTATGGTGGCTATCCACCACATGCAGGAAGGCGATTGGGTTGGTCGATGGCGACCCCGCGGCATTTAGTGAAAGTTTCGATAGGTGTCTGCGGGGTCGTCGACCTTTTTCAATTCATCTGGAAGCGTCAAAGGAGCGAGTGAAAAGAAGAATTGACAACAAGTGACGTCAACGACCCCGCAGACACCGATCCAAACTTTCACTACATGCCGCGGGGTCGCCATCGACCAACCCAATTGCCTCACTGCATGTGGTGGATAGTTTGGCCAGAGAGAGTTGGCTATGGGACTCAAGTCGTTCCGTGGAGTTTGCGTGTACTTCTGCTAAATAGGAGTACACGAAGCACGGGCATAAATCCGCATTTGTGAATCTATTTTACGCAACGCGCATTGAATGCCATAGGGAACTCCTGCTGACCAGCAGACTATAGTGTGCGTAAACAAACCGCCCTTATGCGACGAAAGGTTATGCAAATTTTTTTCAGTATTTCTTCGCCATTTGTCCCGGTCTTTCTGGCGTGATTGAGAAGTTCGTGAAACTGCATGAGAAAACTCAGGAAGATGCAAATTTTGACGTGGAGGTATGCATTTTTTGCACGTATCATTTTATGCACTGTAATCACATACTACAGTAATTGTACGTGCTACTTTTACTGTACGTAAATTGTACGTATCTGTAGGTAGTAATTATAGCGTACGTACCCGATTATGTACTGCGCCACTTGCCAACCTTCACCGGTTATTAATCTACTACAGGCTAGACACCACAACGTAGCACACGTTTTGCTGTTTTTTTGCAACCATACATTTTACTGCATGTATGTTGCAGTTGGTGATGGGGCTATGCTATGCAGCGGTAATTGAGGCGATTTTCTGTCAGGGATGCTCTGTTTCGTTTACACTGCGTCCTCCATTCTTCCTCTAAGCGAGAATTATATATTTTTGGTATACATGTCTATGTACATTTTGCAGTTGGTGATGGAGGAGGAGGAATGCGAGGACGAGGAGGATATCGAGGTGCCGAAGGCGCTGGGCGACATTTTCGAGTCGGTTGCGGGCGCGGTTTTCCTGGACTCCGGCTGCTCTTTGGACGCCGTCTGGCGCGTCTTCTATCGCCTGATGGAGGAGCAGATCGAGAAATGCGCCGCCAACCCGCCCAAAAGCCCCATCAGAGAGCTGCTGGAAATGGAACCGGAGACCGTCAAATTCTCGTACGTACGTATGTATGTATGTATGTATGTATGTATGTATGTATGTATGTATGTATGTATGTGTGTATGTAGGCTTATGTAGGGTACTTGGGGGTAAACCCGGCCACGGGCAAATCCGGCCACCTAATTTTCAGGGCTGCATATCTCGGCAACCAATGGACCGATTGAGACAAGTATGATACCGATCGATTCCTTGAACTCTCCTCTTTCAAATGAGCTATTTGGTTCATCATTTGCTGAAACAGCTAGTTCTAAGGAGCTTAGGTGACCGAGTTTACCCCATGACCGGGTTTACCCCACGGTTCGCTGCAAATACTGTGAACTGCGGTTCTGTTTATTTGCCCCATGGTGGGTTTTTGTTATGCCGCAGACGTCAGGACAAGGCTAATCCTGGGTAGGTAAGGCTATATTATCATATTGTATCATGCATTCTTGGTATTATTTATGGAAAAAATGTTTGTTTGCTTTATTCCAGGAAGTGGGAGCGCATAGTGACAGAGGGCAAAGTACGGGTGACAGTGGAGATCTACGGTAAGAGTCGATTCACAGGGATGGGCCGCAACTATCGCATCGCAAAGTGCACGGCCGCCAAGCGCGCCCTCCGACATTTGAAAGCCGTGAAGGCGCAGAACGAAAAGGAGAAAGCCAAGAGCCTCGCAGCCGGCAAAACACCCACCGTGTCCAACGCGATCGTTCGATAGCGAAAACTGTGTTTGCATGTTCGTTTATGTCTTATGCAACTCAAATATACATGCATATGTACGTGTGCAATGTGCATTGGTGGGTCAAATTCTATCCAAGCTGTGTCGTGTTCGTTCAAGTTGCAGCAACAGGTATGCATGTGTCATGGACATATTGTACATTGCGTAATTACCTATACGCGCACAGCAGTTGCGGGCAATGCAGCAAAAGCAAAGAGTTCACGTAAGTATCATTTTGTTCGAACGTCCAGGCGTGACGGCATAATCATGCAGCAATTATCTTCGCCTTTGAACGCAGGCGATCGTACTGCGTGAAAGGAAGACAGTAAATCACGGACATTGGCAAGGCAAGTCTTATACAACAATAGTACAAAGCCATCAAGGCATCACCGACGCTTTCGCACTTATGTATTGTATGTACTGATACATGCTCTTGCTCATGCTATTCTATTGCACTGTTCATGCAAACAATGGTATGAAAGCTTTGTGGAAAAACATCGCTAACCCCATTAGCCATGTAATACCATGACCCAAGTACATATATTTGGCCGATCCAACCGCGTTACATCAGTTATTTCGAATCTTGCCGTTCCATTTCTCTCGCTTTAGTCAAAACTATAACCTCCCAATATGCTCATGAAATGGATTGCCGTCTTGTTGCTTGTCTATGGTGTGATGATCACTCTTTCTCCAGATAATGGGTATGTCGCTGGCTTCTTTACAGAAGTTTTTGGGTGTACAATGGCGCAAAACTTGGAACCATGAATAATACATAGTGTGTTTTCGATTATAGCGAGGCGTTTGATCTGGTTGTTCCCGGTTGGCCCCGCTATGTACCTATATAGTACCTAATGATAGTAGGAATATATAGGCTACGTACTGGGAGGGAGCCTCTTCAGTATTGGCAAGCGCAAGACTACATACCGTATTTACCCATGCATAGCCCCGGGGCTATGCAAAAATTGAGAGGTCCTATATGGGGCTATGCATAGGGGGGGGGGGGGGGCTATGCATGGGACATTTTTTATGTTTTTGAGAGGTGCACAGAGGCATATTTTTTAGGTCAAAAGCACATGTTTTAGGGCATAATTGAGGTCAAAACAGGGTTATTCTAGTACAATACACCCCCAAGCAGGCTTATAGGCATCTTAGCTTGGTGTGGAAGTGGCTATGGGTAGCTTATGACCAGCTTATGTAGGTAGGTTCAGGTACTGTACAGTACATATGGGGCTATGCATAGGGGGGCTATGCATGGGGCATTTTTTATGTTTTGCCAATATGGGGCTATGCATAGGGGGGCTATGCATAGGGGGGGCTATGCATGGGTAAATACGGTAAGGGAAGAGACAAGAGAGACTATGCCAACCAGTATTGGCTTCTTTCTTGTTACATGCTACGGCCGTTTTGGTCCCAATCGGGGACCCGGGGCCTGTAGGTCGACGTAAAATAGAAATAGGGGCCCCCAACTCGCGGGGCCCAGTGGTGCCCCCAGTGCCCACGTCTGTAAAAAGAACGAAAGCAAAGAAATCGAAAACAAAGATATCTCTACTACCCTATTTACCGGTGCATAACCCCTCCCCCCATGCATAACCCCCCCCCCCCCCCAATGCATACCCCCATATTGGCAAACATAAAAAATGCCCAATGCATAACCCCCCCCCCCCCCCCCCCCTATGCATACCCCCATATGTACAGTACAGTACCTAAACCTACCTATGTAAGCTGGTCATATAGTACCCATAGCCACTCCCACACCAAGCTAAGATGCCTATAAGCCTGCTTGGGGGTGTATTGTACTAGAATAACCCTGTTTTGACCTCAATTATGCCCTAAAACACGTGCTTTTGACCTAAAAAATATGCCTCTGCGCACCTCTCAAAAACATAAAAAATGCCCCATGCATAACCCCCCCCCCCCCTATGCATACCCCCATATGGGACCTCTCAATTTTTTCATACCCCCATGGGGCTATGCACCGGTAAATACGGTATCGCATGCATTTTATAGGGGCCCCCGATTGGGACCAAAACGGCCGTAGCATGAAACACGAAGCCAATACTTATAGCTGGTGTAGTCTCTCTTCCCTTATGTACATAGTCTAGGTATTGGGAATTGTCGTACACCTTTGGCGACAGGGTTCCAGTACTTCCAGCTATGCCTATTAACGTACAAAGCAAACACGTAATATGAATGAATGAATGAATAAAATTTTACTATTACCACAAAGTTGGAATAACAAAAAAACATTATGAACCAAATACACGACATATGCCCGACGCAGGCGCAGGCCTCAAAATATCAAATCACTTTGCCCTAAAAGCCATAAAACTCCACTGTTTGGGCCCCTTCCCTATACGGTACTGAAACTGAAACTGAAGGAAGAGCTTCCCACTCCCCCCTATAATACAAAATTATATACTCCTAATGATAGCATTATGTACATAGGCAGTAGCGCGCTACACACGTGGTGAGTAAAGTCACGGTGAATTCACCGGTGAGTTTGAACTTCGAGTTTTATTTTTCGTGTAGCGTATTCTCTTCTCACTTGCTCCCAAGCGCAAAATTTTTCTCATGTGTTTACACGACGGTGAGTTTCAAACTCATGGTGAATTCACCGGACTCCCTTCCCTATGCTTCATCGCATACTTACGGGGAATTCCCCGTGAGTTTACTCAGAAGCCCACTACTGTCACCAAATCCAGTATAAAGGGAAGTTTATCCAAAGTTTTTCAGTTTTTTCCTTTATGTGTACGTGTAGCGCATATTGACACGCGCGATAAAAAGCGTGACCTTTTTGTTCATGTCCTGATGTGATGTATGGCTCTCAGATACAAAACTTGTGCCATGTTTCACATTTTGTTATATTTAGGGCCATGTTCACTGCTCAAGCGGGATGCAACAATCGTGACAGGCTCCGGTGTGTGACTGCTTGCTTGCGAAGCGGCAGGTCAAGCAGAGTCTGCAATAAGCAGTGTGGTAATTCTCAGGGGAAGGGATGCAGGGACGATCTCAAGAAGTGTTGGACAGCTTGCAGGCGAAGCGGCATGTCATACAAAGGATGCAGTAGCTCATGTGGTCCTCCGTAGGGCGGACTAACAATCATGACGAAGAAAGGAATATGAAGATACTGTAAAGCTTCGGGTATAACCCCAGGGGGCACAAAAATCTTTAGTCGCCGATTCAGAGGGTTATATAGGGTGTTTCATAATAAACTCCCCGGATATTTGTGCCTCTAGCTCATTCATCATTCGAGCGTTCGATTTCAGTGCGCTCTTTTACGTTTGGTAGCTAAGGCTTTTACAGTTATGCAGGCAAAATTTCAGCCCTGTAGTCCTTCTGTCGAGGAAGTTATGAAAGCTCAAACTTTCGGACACAAAAATTTAGGTTTTTTTCACTATGGGGATAAACCCGAGCTTAGGCCGAAGTTAGCACTCCGCGGATGATTTTTCTCAATTTTCTTCACAATGGCATAGTAGATTTGGTTCTGCCGCGTCTTACATGGAATATTGAACAGGATTTGAAAATATATTAGCTTTTGGATGGTACAATATGCTCTTTATTGTAATACAACATATGGCAAATCCTCGATTTCTGAGGTCAGCCTTACTCAGCTATTTTGAGCTGCTTCCTGTTGGCCTAGAAAGTTGAAATTTTGCATGGATAATTATTGAAGCCTTGGCTACTTATTGCAAAAGACCGCATTTGAAAATGACACCCCGTTGTGGATATAAAGACACAAACATCCGGAGAGTATATTATGAAACACCCTGTACATGAGATGCAAAATAGTTCCAAATCATCACCAAACATGCTTATTTTGCTCATTATTTGCACATTTTACGCGTTTTCAAAAATTTGGTTAAAGGGGAGCGATAAAAATCGTTAGTCACAAAATGGGGGTTATACACGACGGGGTTATATTCGACAGGGGTTATACGCAGTATATACTAGTATCTTAAAAATGATTTTATATTTTAATTCAAATGAATAAAAATGATGGATTTTCAATCATTTTTATTTCATTTAAAATTTTATTTAAAGTCAGTGTAAGGGTGTTTATTTTATCTAAATTCTGTACATTTTAGATAAATCATTTAAATGAAAATTTAAATAAAATATAAAATGATTTGGGCAATATTGAAGTAATTTGAGCCTATACTCGTGATATTTCTCGTCCTTTTTGTTGATTCCTGTCATTTTTGCATAAAAACACAAAATTTCAATGAATATCTGTGACAGTAAAGCTCTTTTTTGGATCTCTAGTTCATAGTTTCTCAATTTTGACTGAAAAAAATGGTCCGACAAAAATCATTTTATATTCAAATTAAACTCATTTAAATGACTGTTTTTCCCTGTCATTTTATTCAATATTCTATTCAAATTCATCCACTGAAAAATATTTTATTTTTAATCAAAAATCAGTAAATTTCATCATTTTTAAGATACTAGTATATACGTACGTACATATGTGCAAACGGTAGGTATAGCATACCTGCATCTGTAGGCCTACATATTTTATTTTACATACAAGTACGTACATACCAAGACATATCACCTACTAGTATAATATAGGTTCAAAATTTTAGACAATTCGAGTTCGAGTTCAGGTTCAGCATTTCAACTTGAGTTCGAGTTCAGGTTCACAAAAAATTAGGGTTTTATTGAGTTCGAGTTCGAGTTTAGGTTCAATTTTTCATGCAAAATTTACATGTGGAAGTTGGAAAAATGCTGCTTGACCAGCACTTAGTTCACTCGCTTTTGCAATTTTCCATGACTTTCGTATGCCCACGGTGTCAATTCGACCTTTCTGGATTCAAGGTATAGCTGAATGGCGGGATTTTTCTTACAATATTTCCATAGGCACACAAAAAACTTGAATGGACCTCAATTAAACCTTATTGAACTTTAATGAACCTTAATTGAACCTTAATTCTGAGAACCTTAATTAATTTTTTTGATGAATTTGAGTTCGAGTTCAAGTTCAGGTTCTCAAAAATTCCCATTTGAGTTCACGTTCGAGTTCAGGTTCACTAAAAAATTTTAAGGTTTTTTCGAGTTCGAGTTCAGGTCGAACCTATATTATACTATCACCTACCTTGCAGCTTGCTTGCAGGTGATACGTATGTAATGAATGTACAATTTCACGTGCTTTACCTGAGCGTGGGATATTTTCAGGCAAATAATGCGATATTAGGCAATAATCTGGTAGCCTATCATTCAGCGTTGTATCAAAATGCCCAGCAGCTCCTGGTCCTGAAGCTTCTTCTGAAATGTTCTTGCTTGAAATAGAAAAGAATAATACCGCCCTGCTTGATTCTTGGTGTGGCTGGATGGATATAGGAGTTTTATTGTATATACTGTATGTATGACGAAATAAAATTACCTATTAAATACCGAAACGGGTCTGACAAATCGCCGAGATCTCCTCACCAATCGATTTAGCGCCTCTCGGGCATCAATTTGGTGAGGCGACACTCAGTCACATGTTGGGAGGCGCCACAAAATCTCGTAAACTTGATGTTTCAAGTTTATATGCTAAACCTGGGAGGTGAGCACCAGGTCGGTGTTTACCCAGCATTATAAGGTGCGTTGCGCGCAGAATTCTGCACACGCCTTTCTGCCTGGTAAACACCGACGACCTGTCCCAGGTGTAATGTAAACTTGAAACATCAAGTTTAAGAGTTTTTGTGACGCCTCCCAACATGTGACTGAGTGTCGCCTCAAGAAAGGCAAAATCTGGTGGACATTGATGCCCGAGAGGCGCTGAATCGATTGATGGGAGATCTCGGCGATTTGTCAGACCCGTTTCGGTCTTTAAAGGGCAGATGTGGCAAATATTTCCCATAGTGAAGGCGAGGATCGATTTTTCACATTTCTTTTGGTGAACCTATGCAGTTTTACATGCTGAATCGATCCTAGCCACCTGGGTCAAAGGGGAGGTGGCCAAGAGCTGCTCAGCCTATATTGAAGCGCAGCCAAAAATAGGTTGATAGAACCCATACCAGATCAAATTCGCCTTCAGCTGAGCTATCACCGCACAAACGCTTACTGTGGTTTGTGGCTGAAGAGAGTAATACGTATGGCTATAAACCGTTGGTTCTCTCTCAGGTAGCGTTCTCCTCAGAATCGTGATTTCAGACGGGCCGAATGGGTTTGCAGACCTCTGTATTAGCGGACCTACACAGCGGTCCACGCCACTGTACACAGTATGGCGCAAGCGTAGACACCTAATAAATAAGTTTCCGTATTTTGGCGCCACTTCCATAGAAGGTGTCCACGCAAGCGCCATACTTTGTACATGTAGATCCATCACACAGAAGTCTGCAAACCCATTCGGCCCCGGTCCGTCTGGAATCACGACCCATGGTCTACCCAGACTCGTCTAAGTTTACAGCAGTACCCAGCTGTTCGAATTGGAAGGCTACACGGAAACTTTTATTTTGCTCGACCATTATGTTTTGTGGCCCTCTGAATTAGCGGACTTACACACTGCGGTACACCCACGCAGCGCGCGAAGAGGTGCGAAAAAAGAGGAGGAGACGGCACGCCGCACGCGTCCAACTTCCGAAATCTTTCTTTCCGCTAATAATTCAGAGGTCTACAAAATCGCGTTGGTCGAACAAAATCAAAATACATATCTGGGTAAAAGGAGCGATAAAGATTTTTGCGCCCAGATTTTCAAAGGCTATCTATGTATAGCCCTGTAACCCCGTTTAGGAACCGATTGGCCTCTAAGCCTCTATGCAAGGAACCACTATCAGAAAGCGTGATCATAAATGCTGCATTATCTGGTTCCCTGCATCATAGAGGCAAAATCGGCTCCAAAACATGGGGTAGCAGTTAGATCGAAAGAGGATGAAAATTTTACGTAGGTAGTTAATAAGGTAGGTACTAGGTGCGCGCTTTCAAATGTACAAAATATGAAACTAGACTCCCCCTTCCCCCCATACTAATTTCCCGCCAGATCCCCCTTTAATAATATACTTATAATTTGATAATACCAGGAATCAGTAATGAATGAGGTGGGGAATAAAAGGTGCAGTGTTCCGCACGAAGCATCGTAGCTCACACGGCTCGTACGTATAAACATAAACTGTCGGTAGTAGATATACAGAATGAACGTGGAACATACTGTACAACACGTACGTACAGTACAATACAGTGGAGGTAATGAAAATGATGAGCGTCCTCCGTGAAATCCGCAAAAACTAGTTACATCACCCCACTTTGTAGACAGTTTGAAAAAAAAACCGGGCGCTGTCTATGCTTTGCATACTTAGTGTGGCGGTCCAGCATGGACCGCCGCGAAAGGTAAGGTATAGCTTTTGGCGCTAAGCCAAGAAGAAAAACATTTGTTTCAGTTTGTTTCAGATTTCCTTTCCAACATTCACCTCATTAGCTAGACCCCCCCCCCCCACCGGTGAAAGGATAGGCCTTTCTCATCTTTTTCCTTCTCCTCCGCTCACTTTCCTTCTTTTCTTTTTCCTTTATTTATTCACCACGGTTCACCTTTTTCTTCTTGGTTTAGCGCCAAAAGCTATACCTTACATTTCGCGGCGGTCCATGCTGCGGGGCAGAGAAAAAGGAAAAAAAAAAGAAAAAAAAAAAGAAAAGAGAAAGAATAAAAAAGGAAAACAAAAAAAAAAAACAAAGAGAAAAAAAGAGAAAAAAAAAAAAAAGAAAAACAGCCCAAAAAAAAACAAAACAAGAAAAAAAAAAAAAAAAAAAAAAAAAAGAAAAAACCCAAAAAGAAAAAAAACAAAAACAAGAGCAAAAAAAAAGAAAAAAAAATAAAAAAAGAAAAAACCCAAAAAGGAAAAAACAGAAAAAAATCAAAAAAAGAAAAGAAAAGCCCCAAAAACCAAAAAAACAAACAAACCCAAAACCCAAAAAACCCCCCAAACCCCCAAATCCCCCAAATAAAACCCCCAACAAAAAAACTCCCCCCCAATCACACCCCCCAAAAACCCCCACACCCCCTAGAAAACCCACAAACACCCAAACCCCCAAACCCCCCACACCCCCCACAACTCCCAACCCTCCCAAAAAACCCCCAACAACCCCCAACACCCCCAAAACCCCCCAACACCCCAACACAACACACACCACCCATCCACAAAACAAAACACACCAACACACACCAACAAAAAGAAGGACCGCCCACAGAGCAAAACAGAAACAGCGCAGCCAAACCTACAAAGAAACAGCACACAAAGACAAAGCAAGACAGCCACAAACCACAAAAAACACACTTCTCTTGCTAAAGGTGACACGGGCAGGACAGAATGAGAATAGAATAGTACTGGTTTGATAGTGATTTATTTGAGCCTTGTTGACATTGCTGCTTCAGAGCAATGCCATACGATACGAAGCAGCAGGCTTTTGATTTATTTTGTATCGTTGCAGCAGCGCACCACAATACTTTTTCATTGTTGGAGCGAGTTGAGAAAAAACTTTCAATTATTTTTTTTAAGTTGTTGAGAGTGACATACTGTAGCTGCCGCAAAAATGTCAGAAACAATCGAAGGCAGTTCACTGACCATCCATTGGCTAAAGCAGCGTGTTTTTGAAGCATTTCCTTTGCCTCAAAAAGATGGCCAGAAGATGGAGGAGCCTCAGTTGAAATCGTGGTCATCTGGGAAAATCGGCGAAAATAAAGGCTTCGCATCTTTCATTGTGAAAGTCAACTTCGAGTGGACTAGTTGTCAAGATGTGCTGCCCAAAAGCATAGTGGTGAAACTGCCGACAGTGGACAAACTGAAAGATGCCACCAAGGAATTGATGGGAGACAACCAGAATTTCTTCGACGATCTCATTCCCGAGGTACGGTACGGGAAAGGCAGGGGTTAACAACAGACGGAGCTAGGCGTTAACTTAGTTCGGCAGATTATTGTAGGGGATTGACTTCTCCTTGCTGAATAATTCATAAATTATTTGGCCTGAGTGCCCCTGTGATTTTTATTTGCTGTGTTCTGTTTGTGTTTGTATAATTATATAGATCCACAAAAAGGAAGTCAACTTTTATCAAATGTGGACTACTGCGGGAATGAAGCCACCCATCAAGATTCCGAGATGCTATTTTGGTCAATATATCACCACGGAAATGCCCGGTGTCCTTTTATTCGAGGATCTCTCTGAGTTGGGAGCTCAGCAAACCCTAGGTCATTGTCTTACATTGCCTCAAGCACTTCAGGTGAACAAAAAGGTTATTTTTCTCTAAAATTTACATAGTAATGTAACGTGGGCCGGATTGTGCAAGTTTTACTGGTAGCAATCCGACCACGACCACCACTGTAGAAGATCCAGCCATCCGGTTTGGTTCTAGGCCGGGTGTACCCCATATGGCCGTGTTGGCCCCACAGTACCCTAACAATGCAAGTGTGCAGTCAAGAACGAAACAATCTTGTTTCAGATTGCGGAAGAAGTCGCCTCATTGCACGCGTGGAGTTTGAAACACCAGGGTCAATGGGAGGAGAAGTTTCCTTTCTGGGACAAGAAACTTTTTGGGAATCTGGAACAGTCCGTGAAAGCTGTCTACGACAAGTGTCGAAAGGAGTTCTGTCCACAATATTTCGACCTCGATTTGGTACGTAGGCTAATTATAAATGATCATATCGGAGCGATTGAGGAAGGCGCCAAACTTTACCACGGAAAATATGGGCCACGGGCCACACAAAACTATTTCTCTGAAATTTTCACTGATGTCTATTTTTTTAATAGCTAATTTTTTCCTCTAGCCAGTGGAAGCCCATAGATTGATAAGACGATTACGTACTTCTGACCCTCGTTTGCAGTATGCGATATGCGATTTTTGCAGGTGAATAAATTCGAAAACCAAGCGATGTCGATAGATGAATCCCTCTGGTATGCGTTCACGGTTCATCAGGAATTCAACATGCCTCCCGTGCTGGTACATGGTGATTTGTGGGTGGGAAATATGATGTTCAAGGCTGTGCCAGGGTCGGACCCGGACAAAAAAGTACCCAGCGATCAGCTGCTGGTTATTTACGATTGGCAGGTATGTAATTGCGCTATGCCATTGTACAGCATAGTATTACATGCCCATAATCCTAAGCCTATGTCCATCGCTAAGCCTCAGCCTATCACCATAGCAAGCCTAAGCCTTTGTCCATACCAGCTAAGCCTATGCCTATGTCCATAGCTGAGCCAATGCCTGTTGATAGCTAAGCCTAAGCATATGTCCATACTCGCTAAGCCTATGCCATAGCTAAGCCTTAGCCTATGTCCATAGCTAAGCCTAAGCCTATGGCCATAGCTAAGCATAAGTCTATGTCCATAGCTAAGCCTAAGCCTATGTTCATAGCTAAGCCTAAGCCTATGTCCATAGCTAAGCCTAAGCCTATGTCCAAAACTAAGCCTAAGCCTATGTCCACAGCTAAGCCGAAGCCTAAGCCTAAGCCTATGTCCATAGCTAAGCCTATATCCATAGCTAAGCCTAAGCCTATGTCCATAGCTAAGCCTAAGCCTACACCCTATCCCATACCTAACCCTAAGCCTATGCCCACAGCTAAGCCTAAGCCTACGCCCACTACTACCCCTACCCCCCCTCCCCCTATTACCTTACCCCTCTCCCTAAGCCTAAGCCTATGTCCATAGCTAAGCCTAAGCCTATATCCATAGCTAAGCCTAAGCCTATGTCCATAGCTAAGCCTAAGCCTACACCAAGCCTATGTCCATAGCTAAGCCTATGTTCATAGCTAAGCCTAAGCCTGAGCCTATGTCCATAGCTAAGCCTAAGCCTAAGCCTATGTCCATAGCTAAGCCTAAGCCTATGCCCACAGCTAAGCCTAAGCCTATGCCCATTACTAAGCCTAAGCCTCCATGTCCATAGTTAAGCTTAAGCCTTTGTCCATAGCTAAGCCTCAGCCTATGTCCATAGCTAAGCCTAAGCCTATGTCCATAACTAAGCCTAAGCCTATGTCCATAGCTAAGCCTAAGCCTATGCCCATAGCTGCTGTATACGAAGCTACGTAGGTACTGTAGTGTATACGATGTACGCTTTGCTGAGTTGATACGAAGATAATAGCGATGCTTGCTAGGCTCACTGACTTCGTACTGTGATTGTACTCTCTACTTAGTACGTAAGAGAAAATCAAGCCAACCACTTTCAGCCCGTACAAAACCTTATTATCCCAACGATAGCAAAATACTCTTGCAGAAAGATTGCATGAATCATGTGAGAGCAAAAACATGTTGTGCCACATTTCAGTAGGTGGATGCTATGAAATGCTATGTCTAGCCAAGTATCTGTATCTTTGACGCCATTGCAAAATGTCAGCGTAAGCCTTGTGGGCAGGGGTGTAGGTACACACCAGTAGGTAGCCCCCCTCCAGCTACAGGTCAAGGGCTGTAGCGATCCGGTGGTTTGCGATGGCGCGTTCCGCATCGTGGCGGCGGAATTGGTGGTGGCTCTGGCGCTGTCTGAGGCGCTGGATGAGGCAGAGGAAAGTCGACACTTTCTGGCTCCGCCTCAGGTTTCTTGTAGAGCTTGAGCCGTCGTGCGTTCCATACCTGGCCATCGGAGAGAAGGAAGGTGTAGTAGGAGAGCACCTTTTCAACAGTGCGTGGCTCGCTGTATGGAGAACGACCCTTGTGGACATGAGGAAGCCGAACGAGAACCTTGGCTCCCTTGGGAAAGAATCCCCAGACCCTCTTCGTGGGTTTGCCCTCTGCCTCGTTTTGCTGCTGAGGAGGCAGAGGTGGAACTGGAGGTGCAGCAGTGACTGACTCAGGGGTCCTGCGCGTCAGTGGCGACGTGTTGGGCTGAAAATCCATGCGAATGGACCGACCAAGGAAGAGTTCGGCGGGGCTCTTTCCTCCGTCTTTCAGCGGTGTTGCCCTGTAGGCCTGGAATAAGCGTCGCAGACCTGCACTCCAGGTGGTACCAGCAGAGGTGAAAGCTTGAACTCCGTACTTTAGGTACCGATTGAATGACTCCACAATTCCGTTTTCTTGTGGGTTGTAGACGGCAGAAGGATAATGATGAATGTCCTTTTCTTTCAGAAACTTGCTGAATTCCGCCGATCTGAATTGTGGGCCATTGTCTGACACCAGACCCTCGGCATTTCCATGCTCGGCAAACACGGACTCCAACCAAGCGATGATGGTGGCAGAGGTGATGCTTTTTGTCTCCAGGTAAAACGGATACCGTGCAAAACAGTCAATAAGCACCACGACGTAGATGCCGTTGTAGAAAGGACCGGCTATATCAATAGCGTACTGCTTTGCAGGTGCAGCCGGTGTGGGGATACGAGCGTCCGGCATATGAAGGCGTGGCTGAGATTTGTCACTGCACAGGCACGCGTGGCAATTCTTGACAAATCGTTCGGCCTCCACACTGTACCCCGGCCACCAGTAACTGTTGCGGAGGAGACGTTTGAAGCGGACAATTCCTGGATGTCCGGTGTGTGCCTCCTTCAGTACTGATGAACGAATCGAAGTAGGAGGAATCAGTTGATCTCCTTTGTACAAGCAACCGTTCCGTACTTGTAGGTGCTGACGTTCGTGGAAAAAGGTCAGTAGCTCGCCTTGCAGCTCCTTCTTTTTCGGCCAGCCTTGCTGTAGGTACAGTTTGACAGCGGAGAGAAGCGCGTCGGTCTCCGTCGCTGCGTGCAGATCCTGCATGCGAATGCCCTGGACCTGAAGACTGGGGTCGGCGGCGACGCCCAGTTGCTCCGCTTGTCGTCCCAAGCGAGAGAGGAAATCCGCGACCCGATTAGATTTTCCAGGTATGTGCTCCACTGCGAAATCGAATTCTGCCAGTCTCTCACTCCAACGACGAAACTTGGAGCTCTTCCTCTTGTCAGCTGAAGAGTGAAGAAGAGTGGTCAGTGGCTTGTGATCCGTGCGCAAGGTGAAGTGAAAACCCAGTAAAAATTTCTCCCAATGTTCAAATGCAAGCAGAGCGGCCAAAGCTTCTCGCTCGTTGGTCGCGTAGTTGCGTTGCGTCGTATTCAGCGTTTTGCTGAAAAAAGCGATGGGAACCTCTTTTTTCCCATGCAGTTGAGAGAGTAAGGCGCCGACGCCCACATCAGAAGCATCCGATGTGACGAAAGTGGGCGCGCCGGGTCGGTAAACGTGTACCAGCAGTTTTTCCGCCATCATCTGCCGCAGCGTTTTGAATGCCAAATCTTCCCGCTGCGTCCAGCGAAACTTGACATCCTTGCGAGTGAGCGCGCGCAGAGGTTCGGCGATGGAGGCGACATCCTCCAAAAACTCTTGGTAGTAGTTGAGCATGCCCAGAAAAGATTGGACAGCTTTGACATCCTTCGGCGTGGGCGTTGAGCGGATGGAGGCGACCTTCTCCGGATCCGGCTTGATTCCTTCTGGCGAAATCAAGTGCCCCAATGCCTTGATGTGAGATGCACTGAAAACGCACTTCGAGGGCTGCAGGCGAAAGTCGAATTCAGCCATCCGTTTCAGCACAGCATCCAGTCGACTGTCGTGCTCTTGCTGTGTGGCACCATAGACGAGGACATCGTCGATGTATGCGCAGACACCTGGCAATCCTGCCAAGCTTTTTTGCACCATCCGCTGGAAAACAGAAGCTGAATCTGTCATCCCCATAGGAAGCCGCTTGTAGCGTCGCGGTCCGAGCGGAGTGGCTGTAGTGGTCAGATCCCGGCTTTCTTCAGCCAGTGCAATCTGAAAGTACGCTTTCGCAAAATCCAGCTTACTGTACACTTTCGCTCCCGCTAACTGCAGAAATAAGTCCTTGATGAGCGGTAGTGGGTGACGATCCGGGACAATGTACTTGTTGAGAGGACGCAGATCTGTAGTGATGCGTACGCCACCATTAGGCTTCTCTACAGTCACCATGCCGTGCATCCAATCTGAACTTGGCGCCTCCTCCCAAATGCCGAGATCATCCATCAGACGAATTTCTCGCTTCACTGCTTCCAAGCGAGACAACGGCACAGGGCGCGGGCGAACAGCAGTAGGAGTTGCGTCCTTGCGTAAATGAATCACGTGTTCGTAGCCCGGATAAGTACCTAGCTTAGGCGAAAGCAGACGTGGGTGGCGACTGACGTAAGCTTTTGAAGCCGCCGTGTCTACCTTTTTCACAGAATGGTCACCACAGTGTAGCTGAATTTTGAGCGGTACCAAAAAATTTCGGCCAAGCACAGGTTTAGCACAATCGACGACGTAAAATGTGCTGCGGTGATTTTTGCCAGCGAAATGTACACGAGCAGTGAACATACCGCGTACTCCAGACGTTTTCGTTCCGTCGTAGTTGAAAAGAGGCGGCGCCGGCTTAAGGGTGGTACCAACAAAATGTTGCTGGTAGGAGGCAAAAGATAATGTGGAGGGCTCGGCTCCGGTATCTGCCTCGAATGTCATTGGAATTATGTGCCGATCCGACTGGATGCCAACCTGGATCAAGATTGGTTCCGTTGCTGAGGGCGATGCAGTCTGCAGCTGCTGCATGCGGGTCCCTTTGCCACTGGATTTTGACGCTCCGCCTGAGCTGGATCCAGCAGAATGCGAAATCGGCTTCTTTTTCCCTCCCCGGCACACTTTGGCGAAGTGTCCCTTTTTTCCGCAGCTATTGCAAATTTGAGCGCGAGCGGGGCAGTCTTTGAAGCGATCTTTGCAGTGTCCGCCACAACCCCAACAACTGCCGGAAGCGGAAGGTGCGCTCTGTCTTGCAGGTGCACTGCCTCGTCCGCCAATCTGTTTTTTGAGCGCGCCGACGCTCGGTTGGCTGGAGGAGTGAGGAGTCAGCGCTGAAGACTCCTTTTTCGCCGTTTCGTGTGCGCGGAGAATGGTAAGAGTTTTCGACAGGGTCAAGTCTTTTTCAGCCAACAGTAGCTGCTGTACAAAAGTGTCCCTGCAGCCAATGATGAGTTGATGCATGAGATGCCTATCCGTCTCTCGAAATGCGCAGTCCGCCGATAGGGTACAGAGAGCGGAATGGAACTCATCAATCGATTCTTCCGGTTCCTGGTGCCGGCGTTGAAAGTCAAACCAAGCTTTTGCGGTTGTGCGACGAGGTTTGAACCGTTCCTGTGCTGCTGTTTTCAGACCTTCGAAATCATGAGCGGCGATAAGCGCATCCACAGATGAGTCCATGGAAAGGAGACGTGCTCCTTCGACGCCCAAATAGCTCAGAAATAAATCGGAGGCCAATTTTTTGTCCAACATCTCTTTTCCAGCTGCGTGCAGAGTGGTGGATAGATACAAGGTGAATGCTTTGAGCCAAGCATCCCAGTCCGGTGCAACATCAGAAGAGGTGTCAAGATACGTTTTCGGTGGAGGGATGTGGAATTTGACGGTGGACGTTGCTGGAGCAGCAGCAGCAGCAGCAGCAGGTGGATCAGGATCCGGCATGTTCGAATGCAAATAAGGCGTCGCCAATGCTGTATACGAAGCTACGTAGGTAAAGTGCGCAGCCCGCTCGACAGTTGAGATTGGCCCGCCACGCGGCGAGTCGGAGAAACAGCGCTTCAGTACTGAATTACTCTTTTCATCAAGTTGGAATGCCATAGAGGCCAAATCAAGTCAAACTCCAATCATACATATACCCCAACTTTCTTCGATCTTTTCAATGGTGAGGTCGCCGTTAACCCATCCCCAACTGGTATGGCCAAAAATGGCCATTTTTCAGCTTTTTGACAAAAGTAGGGTATTTGGAGCCCTCAGTGCAATATGCACAGAGCCAGCCAAATGCTGCCTTCTCAAATTCCACCACCAAGGGTCCAAGCTTCACACTGATGATGTTAACTCCTTCCCCACCACACTGGCAACCTGAGAAATTGAGGAAAAACTGCCTTTTCAGATGCATTTCTACCCAAGTATGCTCCCCCAGTGCAGGCAAGCAGAGAAAATTAGAGTACCCTACCCTAGTTTTATGTGTAGATTTCAAAAATGGATGTGGCTTTTCCATTTTCCAACGTTTAAGGCTTGATAAACCCGATTTTCATGTGTTTCAGTATCGAAACGTGAACTAAAAGTAATCATTCTGAAAGTCAGGTACCCTGACCTAATTTTATGCGTAGATTTCAAAAATTACCTTAATTTTTAAATTCTTTCACTTTTAAGGCCTAATATACCCGATTTTTTACTCAACCGATCATAAAAATGGCATAAAATCGGGTTTATCAAGCCTTAAACGTTGGAAAACGGAAAAGCCACATCCATTTTTGAAATCTACACATAAAACTAGGGAGGGTACTCTAATTTTCTCTGCTTGCCTGCACTGGGGGAGCATACTTGGGTAGAAATGCATCTGAAAAGGCAGTTTTTCCTCAATTTCTCAGGTTGCCAGTGTGGTGGGGAAGGAGTTAACATCATCAGTGCGAAGCTTGGACCCTTGGTGGTGGAATTTGAGAAGGCAGCATTTGGCTGGCTCTGTGCATATTGCCCTGAGGCCTCCAAATACCCTACTTTTGTCCAAAAGCTGAAAAATGGCCATTTTTGGCCATACCAGTTGGGGATGGGTTAAAGGCGACCTCACCATTGAAAAGATCGAAGAAAATTGGGGTATATGTATGATTGGAGTTTGACTTGATTTGGCCTCTATGGCATTCCAACTTGATGAAAAGAGTAATTCAGTACTGAAGCGCTGTTTCTCCGACTCGCCGCGTGGCGGGCCAATCTCAACTCTCGAGCGGGCTGCGCACTTTACTGTAGTGTATACGATGTACGCTTTGCTGAGTTGATACGAAGATAATAGCGATGCTTGCTAGGCTCACTGACTTCGTACTGTGATTGTACTCTCTACTTAGTACGTAAGAGAAAATCAAGCCAACCACTTTCAGCCCGTACAAAACCTTATTATCCCCACGATAGCAAAATACTCTTGCAGAAAGATTGCATGAATCATGTGAGAGCAAAAACATGTTGTGCCACATTTCAGTAGGTGGATGCTATGAAATGCTATGTCTAGCCAAGTATCTGTATCTTTGACGCCATTGCAAAATGTCAGCGTAAGCCTTGTGGGCAGGGGTGTAGGTACACACCAATAGCTAAGCCTAAGCCTTTGTCCACAGCTAAGCCTAAGCCTATGCCCATTGCTAAGCCTAAGCCTCCATGTCCATAGTTAAGCTTAAGCCTTTGTCCATAGCTAAGCCTCAGCCTATGTCCATAGCTAAGCCTAAGCCTATGTCCATAACTAAGCCTAAGCCTATGTCCATAGCTAAGCCTAAGCCTACACCAAGCCTATGTCCATAGCTACGCCTCAGCCTATGTCCATAGCTAAGCCTAAGCCTAAGCCTATGTCCATAGCTAAGCCTAAGCCTATGTCCATATGCCAAAGCCTGTGTCCACTGTCCATTCACATAGCACGTACGACCACCCAAAAACTCTTAGCGCAAAGTGGCGATGAATACCCCTGGCTCTTCAACATATTGTTCGTACAGTATGCCGCTTGTAGACGTGTTTCCCCGGCTGTGCCGCTATGGATTTCGTTCGCCTTGCCACAACATCCATGTCAACGGAAATGCGGCGAAATCAGTTGAAACCAGTCATTTTGAAGCGCTACCACGATTCTTTGAGGGAAAAATTGGGTAAGGAGCCTCCATATAGCTTGGACACCTTGGAAAAGGTCATCGACCGTCTTTTGCCCAGCGGATTTCATTCGTCTTTCGGTTTGTTCGTTATGATTGATATGCTGAATGAACAGACATTTGGAGGCAAGCAGTATAGGGAACAGCTTTTACACAGAGCAAAGGATTTAATGGAAGATACAGCGAGGGTGTTAAAATACGTATGATACTACTGTACGTATGACGATCGTACGTTCCACACTTCGTTAGGTTGGTGTGTTGCTTCATCGATTGACTTACCGTACCGGTACCGTACCGGTATCGTACCGGTATCGTACAGCTACATACAATGTAGGTACGTAAAAATCTGCACGTGCTTAGAAGTTGCTAGTTATATTTTTTGCACATATGCATGTATTTGCACAAAATACAGTGCCGATGAATAAGAAAGTTTATTGCATTTATTTTTGTAATGAGAGCGTCGAACGAAAATGTTGCATAGTGTCTGATTGATTTGCCTCTATGCATTTGTCCGTTGTGGCTTTGTTCTGATTATCCCGCAGCGGCGCATGTTGCAGTGATGGTGGGCGTTTGACCAGAAATGGTTTGATCAGTCACGTCGGTCCCGAAGAAGCCTCCGACTGCTCCCTTTTCGACGAACAACGTGACTTGACCGTTGTTGCATGTGTACGTAATGGATTCATCGCTAACAGCGGCAGCTGCGCCTGTGAAGGCCGCCACGGTTGCCCCGGCGCCGTTTGTGATAGTGAGAACCTGATTGGTGGTGCATGTGCCAACAGCCAATCCCGGTGCTGTGTTCAAGTTGTCCGTCAGGGTTCCACCGTTGGCCAAGGTCGTCGTCACACCACCGGATATGATAGCGCACGTACTGTTGACTGAAACAAGGTACAGTACGTACGTGCATATCGTGCCCCTTCGTATAGACCCCTTCCGACCCCTAATCGTGGACTAAACCTCATTCTTGTCATCATTGCACCATAGCATGTAACCCACATACCGTATTTTTGGGTGTATATCCCCCCTGAGTATATCCCCCAGTGTATCACCCCCCATTGGCAAAACATAAATTTTGTCCTATGTATATCCCCCCTGGTGTATAACCCCCCATGTACTGGAAGGTACCTAACCTACCTATGTAAGCTGGTCATAAGCTAGCTATAGCTACTCCTACACTATGCTACCATGCCTATAAGCTTAGCTGAGCATGTCTTATACTAGAATAACCCTGTTTTAACCGCGATTATGCCCTAAAACACGTACTTTTGACCTAAAAAACATGCCTCTGCACACCTCTCACAAACAAAAATTTTGTCCCATGTATATCCCCCAGTGTATATCCCCCCCCCAGTGTATAACCCCCCATCAGACCTCTCGATTTTTGTATAGCCCCACCCAAAAATACGGTAGATAATCGCGAATAGGAAACTAAAATCAAGTGTGTTTTCGAGCGAAAAACAGCGTGGTTCTTGAGGTGTTTTGATGGTTTAATGGCCAAACCCAGCTGCATTGCAAGCACTGCATAGGCTAATTATTATCATTAGGAGGAGGCCTACATAATTATTACTTAGTTTAGGTATATTTTAGGTGCTTTACCAGGAGCTGCGGTTGTAGTCGTAGTGGTAGTTGCAGTAGTTGTAGTGGTGGTTGCGTCGTCGCAGCAAGGCGGAATCCAGGGAAAAACATTGCAGAGCCAAGTTCCGTGCAAGCGAAACACATTCACCTTATCTGCAAGAAAAAAGCTCACAACAATTAGGTATATAGCCTACTACTTTCCTTTATACTGAAGTATAGTGCGCAAAAAATGCATCGCGCATAAAGCCAACTCCCAGCCAGAGTCACTAGATAGCTTTTTGGTCAAGTTTCTCTGTCAGAAAATTCAAATACCAGCATTGGCTCGATTTAGTACCGTATTTTTGGGTGTATATCCCCCCTGAGTATATCCCCCAGTGTATAACCCTTCATTGGCAAAACATAAATTTTGTCCTATGTATATCCCCCCCCCCCTGGTGTATAACCCCCCATGTACTGGAAGGTACCTAACCTACCTATGTAAGCTGGTCAAAAGCTAGCTATAGCTACTCCTACAACATGCTACCATGCCTATAAGCTTAGCTGAGCATGTCTTATACTAGAATAACCCTGTTTTGACCGCGATTAGCCCTGAAACACGTACTTTTGACCTCAAAAACATGCCTCTATACACCTCTCAAAAACATAAATGTTGTCCCATATATCCCCCCCCCCCCCCAGTGTATATCCCCCCCAGTGTATAACCCCCCATCAGACCTCTCGATTTTTGTATAGCCCCCAAAAATACGGTAGTGAAGTTCTAGTTTACTCAGCAAATAGTCAAGTTTAGTACTTCGAAAGAAAGAGGAGAATTCAAAGATCACAATCGGTACCGTACATGGTAGTTGGGGTTTCTCCTGCTAATTAGGGAGATATATTAATACGTAGCAAAAGTTGAAGTTGGGTGGCCCAATTTAACTCGTGGCTCACGTTCCCTCAGATTACCCTATAATCTCCGTACCTTTCAAGTCAACTGCTTTGCCATGGCAACTTCCAACCACCAGAAAGACCAGAGCAAGAAGCCGAGCTCGGAGCATCGTTTGTTTTGTACGTTACCTACCGTACCGTACCTGTACGCACTTACGGAGTTATTCAGAGATACAATGGTAAACCCGCAGTATAGCAAAACTTTTCGGACATACACTTTCTGTTTCTATAGTGTTTCAACCTTTTCAGCTTGTGTTCCAAATCGCAAAAAAAGGCAGCTTCGTGTTCCATTCCAGCTTTCAGATGGGCTTTACAAAAGTTTACAAAAGATTGATTAGGCAGGATAATGCAATCGCCAATCACAGCTGGCTTTTTCACAACGATGAGGAAAATTGAACACACAAATTAAGCAGTTTTGCACAAATTGCACATAAAAAGCACACTGTAGAAAAAGAAATCTACTCAGGGAGCTCATTTTGTTTTGTTCGCATTGGGCTCAAAAATTTTATGCGATTGTGTGCAGAGCTTAGTATAATATAGGTTCGACCTGAACTCGAACTCGAACTCGAAAAAACCTTAATTTTTTAGTGAACCTGAACTCGAACTTGAACTCAAATGGGAAATTTTTGAGAACCTGAACTTGAACTCGAACTCAAATTCATCAAGAAAATTAATTAAGGTTCTCAGAATTAAGGTTCAATTAAGGTTCATTCAGGTTCAATAAGGTTTTATTGAGGTCTATTCAAGTTTTTTGTGTGCCTATGGAAATATTGTAAGAAAAATCACCACCCTTCAGCTATACCTTGACGCCAGAAAGGTTGAATAATTGGCACCTTGGGCATACAAAAGTAATGAAAAATTGAAAAAGTGATGAACAAAGTGCTGGACAAGAAGCATTTTTCCAATTTCCACATACAAATTTTGTACGAAAAATTGAACCTGAACTCGAACTTGAACTCGAAAAAACCCTAATTTTTTGGTGAACCTGAACTCGAACTCGAACTCAAATTGAAATGCTGAACCTGAACTCGAACTTGAACTCGAATTGTCTAAAATTTTGAGCCTATATTATACTAGCAGAGCTGCTCAAAAATATCATACGTACAGTAGGTACGGTATAGGTCGCTATAAGGAACAAACCGCCAAACTGCCAAAAGTTGAATTTTGGAATTTACAACTGAATTTTGGATTTAGGCTTAGGCTTAGACTTATGCTTAGGCTTATGGCGCGTTCACCAGACGTCCGTTACGTCCGTAAATCCATCCGTCCGTCCGTCCGTCAAATCCGTAAAACGTATCTAGGAGTACATGGCACACCGCAAACAACCATGTACTCCTAGATACGTTTGACGGACGGACGGACGGACGGACGGACGGACGTGACGGACGTCTGGGGAACGCCCCATTAGGCTTAGACTCTACGTATGGACAAAAGATAGGAACTTCAAATACAGCTGCTATTGTAGTATGAATGAAAGCTTGATAGGCGAACTGAAAATGGGAATCCCGGAGGACGCCCATACATACGTGAGCAGTGAACGGACGGCTGCTGTCGGGCAGTATACGTAGCCTCTCACATACGTTTATGCTTCGTGGGTACACTGATCCATACATTTGGTGTCGCATGGGGGTCAAGCAAATAATCTGGTGCTAGAAGGACAGTGCAAAGCAAATCATGAATAGTTTTATTTATTTTTACCTTCCCCGCATTTATTAAGTTACCTTACCATCTCATCATTTCCCAACAAAATTTACTGCCGCTATCTTCTTGGTGTTGGTGTCATCTTTCCACTAAATGCTATCGGAAAATGCCTGCCTATGCCGAAGCTTCTGCGGCTTCTGTACGGTGTATTGAGCAAATGCATTTTTTTATGTAGGGCAGAGAAATTCGATCGCTGGCTTCTGTTATGGGCATGGCATGTACAGAACGTCTCAAAATAAACCGTCCACCTTTCCGTGCATGTAACTCTGGAACCAAATCTTACATTTTTATGCGGTTCCTTTATTTTGTAGCCAAGGCTTCAACGCAGGTGTGTACAAAATTTCAATTATTTCGTCCACATACTTCGGAAATTGCGACGATTGTTGAATCTCGAAGCTCAAACTCGACGTTTTTCTTCATTATGGAGAAAAATCTCGGTATTATTCTTTCAAGATACCCAGTTCAATGCGTTTGCTACCCTGGCAATGGGGCTAATGCATGAGATACGCATTTTCTAGCATTTTGGAACATCTTTTTTCATTACGAGGCTAATTTTGTTTGGACCATGCACAGAAGAGACCCCCCTAATCGGCACTATCAGTTCGAAAAACCCTCGTTTTTGACCGCCGGGGAAAGAACGTGTTTGAGCAGCTTCCACTTGGCCTATGAAGCTCAAATTTTGTACCCATCTGAGTTGAAGCCTTTGCTACAAAATACAAAAAGCCTCATGAAAATTTAAGGCGTGGTTCCAGAGTTACATGCACTGGAAGGTGGACGGTTTATTATGAGACACCCTGTATATGTGCCATTATGTCCCGATTTTCTTTTTCACTCATACTGGTAGGACTGCCATACGCAGTATATTATAAAATAATGTGCTACCTATTCTCAGGAGTCCGACTGACTTGCCGTCTCTGCTCTTTGTTTGCCTTCTGGTGCATTCGAGAACCTACCGTCCTACCTCCTACCCAGCCCTAGCTTTTCAGGCTGTAGGCCTATTCCCTATTACACCAACCACCGCCATAAAGTGTTTATTTATGTGCTGTCTGATCTTAGTAAAGCCCTTGAGCTTTGTTGACTGGTTGCAACCAGTAGCCAAACTAGCTAATATATATCTAGCTGCTAGCTAGCTTGCCACTTTTTGCTATCACGTGTATTATGTACCTATAGGTAGGCTGCTGTAGTTACACTGCTTGCTTGATATGTCCGCATTCAGCTACTCTTTCTTCATTATTCGGTGTATGTACATATGTCAGCAATCTGCCAGCTTTGCCATAAATTCTTCCAGAGTCAATAGTGCTTTCGCGTTGCCCTGAAATCATGTTTTACATGTGCTTGAAATCGAGAGAGCGTGGCACTCAAGTGGTTTTCTGCAGCAACTTTACGTCTACATGTGTACACTTTGTTTGCTCTTTCAGTTTCGTTTCGTTTACTCTCGTAAATTTTATTGCATTCCGTAGAATAATTCTTGCACGGCAATCTGATATCAGCTGCTGAAAAGGGCGTGATGGCGTGGACATTGGGTCACATGGTGGTGCCAGAAAAAGTGGCACTGGAGAAATATTTGCGACTGAGTCAGAACAATCGAACCCAATGCACCTATGTCTGGATTGATGGTTCTGGAGAATTTGTACGCTGCAAAACGCGAACCGTGGACGGGCCAGTGGAAAAAGTCGAACGTGAGTGTAACACTGATCGGAGTTTTGTTTTATGGCTCATTCACATTGGATGGACGCAAGCGCTCGGCGTACGCCCGGCGCATCCATGGCTGTCCCTCCATGCATATTTGCATATGTCGAACCGGCGACCGTGAGTGAACCCTCCGAGCGCCCAGCGCATGTCCCCATGTGAATGGGCCATTACACATGAAGGAAAGGTGGCAATTGTTGGGTACTACTGGTACTGTGGGGCTAACTCGGCCATGGGGTAAACCCGCCACGTATACTGAAGGCTGTTCTTTTTATCTACGTACGTGTGGTCGGGTTTACCCCATGATACCCCATGTTCTTTATGTGTTCTACAGAATTGCCAGAATGGAACTTCGATGGTTCCAGCACTGGACAGGCGGAAGGCATAAATTCCGATGTGTACATTCGGCCGGTCCGTCTGTTCGCAGATCCATTCCGACCCAATGATCGCGTTGTCAATAAACTGGCGCTCTGCGAAACATACGACCACACCAAGCGACCCACTCGTAATAATTATTCCATATTCCTACCGTACGTGTACACATGTCACATACAGGCTGTCTTTTACAGTACGTGTCGTGTCGTACAGTACGTGTCGTGATGGCATTGAACAAGTATGTAGTCGCAAGTACGTTTCATTTGCAGCATCCAATCACAGAAACGCATGCAACAAAGTGATGGAGCGAGCTCGCGATTATCATCCCTGGTTCGGCATGGAACAAGAATACACGCTGTTGGATTTGGACTTGCATCCGTACGGATGGCCGAAGAATGGTTTCCCTGGACCACAGGGTGACCACGCCTGCTATTGTTCTTCATGCTAGTCTTCGAAGTGTGGAAAGATGAAATAACTTTTGGCGAGTTTTGCAGGACCGTACTACTGCGGCGTGGGTGCATCGAGAGTGCACGGTCGTGATGTAGTGGAGGCGCACTATCGAGCTTGTCTCTACTGCGGCATCAACATATCTGGCACCAACGCAGAAGTTATGCCAGCTCAGGTAAGCGCCATTACTTCATAAGTACGTACGTAGGTACTACGCTACTTACAGTACGCAGGTTGTCTCACGTACAGTAGACCTCCCTAAACGACCCAGCCTTATGTGAGTCTAGGAGAAATTCTGACGGTTTACTATGGAGACCGAATACACGCGGATTATCGCATTGAATGTACATACCTACGTACATAAATGTACCTAAGCCTAAGCCTAAGTATACTGTATGTACAGTATACATCGGTCATATCGGTGTGGTGTTTGTTCTAGTGGGAGTTTCAAGTTGGTCCATGCGAAGGGATCAAGATGGGCGATGAGCTGTGGATGGCGCGCTTTCTGTTGCATCACGTGGCAGAAGATTTCGGCATTGTGGTCTCCTTGGATCCGAAACCGATCCCCGGAGACTGGAACGGAGCCGGATGCCACACCAACTTCTCCACGGAAGACATGCGAAAGGAGGGAGGCATCAAGTATACAGTACTGTAAAGTTTGTCGCGCTCGTGGCGCAGGCGGTAAGACGGGCTGCGTCCGATCTGCCGTCCTCTGCGTCATGAGTTCCCACTCTCGCCAGGTGGGATTAAAGCGACGAACCCCGGAGTATGGTGCGCCAGCTCGCTAGCCTAAAGGCACACTTTCCTTCCGCACACCCCACGCCCCCCGCCCCGCCCCCCCCCCCGCCCCCCCCCCCCCCCCCCCCCCGAAAAAAAAAAAGTAAAAGTACTGTTGTACGTACATCAAGTAAAAAGTACAATGCACGGGTAAAGTCCCCATGGGGCTATGCACAGGTAAATAGGGTATTATGTACTAGGGTGCCAAGAATGATGAATGAATCCGAGAAACTCTTAAAAGCCAACTGCCAGCCACGCTAGAAAGACTACCATCATCAACTGCGTTTTACCAAAGTTTGAATGGCTATGGTCCTCAAAACCCTGCCGTGCTACTAACTGTTAACCCCCCTCCATAATCTCAGATGGCCGCCTGGCCGCATACACCCCTTGCGGCCACCCTGCGGCCGTGGCCGCCCATAGCCGTGAGGGGGCTGCGGCCAGAAAAGTGGCCATGGCCGTAGGCGGAGTGACCGCCAGGGATGATGCGGCCAGGCGGTCACCTGAGATTACGGAGGGGGTTAACCGTGTGAGTTCAAAACCTAACGTACCTATCTTTCACTACTCAGGCATATCGAGGCTGCAATCAGGCATCTGGAGGAGACGCACTTGGACGTGATCGTGGCGTACGACGCGCACGGCGGAGCGGACAACAAGCGTCGACTGACCGGACGTCACGAGACGGCGCGGATGGACGAATTCTCCGCCGGAGTCGCCAACAGATCCTGCTCCGTCCGCATCCCTCGACCGTGCAGCGAAGACGGAAAGGTACAGGTATCCACCCACGGTGAAGCTACGCTGATTGATATTAGATGTCAAGAAATAATTGTCGGGGTGAAAAACATATTGTGGGTGGCCGCCGACCGAAACGCGGCTTCCTCAAAGGGATGTTGAACTAATCCCATAGAATTTTTGCACCTGTCTCCAATTTTTGCGGCGCTTTTGCCTGCGCCCTCAAATGTTCTTCCTTCCTGTTCTCCTTCCCGGGAACATACATGTACATTAATACTGCACAAGTGCACATCCCCATCCACTTGTCAATCGCCAATACAGACCTTTAACGTGACTACACGTGGTATACAGTAGTTCATTCACATTCACACTCACGGTTGTTTATCATTGCATTTACAACTGCATGTTTGGCTTGCGCAGGGATATTTGGAAGACCGACGTCCAGCTTCCAACTGCGATCCGTACGTAGTGACGGAGGCGTTGGTGCGAACAGTGTGCGACGTGGACAAAGCTGGACGCAAATTCACCGCCTTCCATTTGGACCCGGAGCAGCAGCAGCAACTAGCTGACGCCGCAGAAATGAACAGTCACTAGACAACTAATATTTTAGGCACCTGGAAAGTGCTGCTTTGGACCAGTTGCGCTAACACTCCTAGGGGTTCGCAAGGTGGCCCGCAGTAAAAGTTTAAATCAGTGCTATTTTTAGGGACCTGGAAAGTGCAATGGACCAGTTGCGTTAAGACTCTTTAGGGGTTCGCGAGGTGGCTCGCGATACCAAAAATATATAATTCCTGTATTGGGAAGAATGGGCCACGTAGTGAAAAGAAACGAGGAGGCATTGTCCCCTTTTTCGCCCCTTTATAATGGGTTGATCAAATCCCCTATTTTTATTTTCCCCTATATAATGGGTTTTACGAAACCTTTACAAAGGGTTTTACGAAACCTATAAATAGGGGAAAGTAAAAATAGGTTTCGTAAATCCCCTTTATAAAGGTTTCGTAAAACCCATTATATAGGGGAAAGTAAAAATAGGTTTCGTAAAACCCATTATATAGGGGAAAGTAAAAATAGGTTTCGTAGATCCCCATTATAAAGGTTTCGTAAAACCCATTATATAGGGGAAAGTAAAAATAGGTTTCGTAAATCCCCTTTATATAAAGGATTCGTAAAACCCATTATATAGGGGAAAATAAAAATAGGGGATTAGATCAACCCATTATAAAGGGGCGAAAAATGGGACAATGCCTCCTCGTTTCTTTTCACTACGTGGCCCATTCTTCCCAATACAGGAATTATATATGTATTTTTGGCGATACTATGACTTCTTAAAGACGGCCGCCTCGCGACCACCAAGTCTTTAGCGCAACTGGTCAAATACAAGCGCTTTAGCACTTTCTACTGCATAATAAAGATGGGCTCTTTCGTGTATCTTTGCTGTCGTCTTTGTCGGACATACTGTACGTACGTATATTTCAATATATGTACTCACGCACGAACAATTTATGAATAATGATGCAATATTTTCGGTGTTGTTTGTGCTACAACGATAGTCTGTTTATGTAACCGAGCAATTATTTATCTCTTGTAAATCTACTAAACAAACAATCATGTGCCAAACAGTGCACTCACACAGTATGTATGGGATCAGTGTCCATACCACGACAAGTCTGCGTGTTGTTGAAGCCTGACAAAAAACAAAAGCTGTAGAGAGAAGATACACGTGCTGTCAAGTAGAGAATTAATTACCGACATTTCCACAAGTAAAAATAACCGTCTATCATGTAGTAATGCAGCCATCAAGCACGAAAATAATATCCAAATAATAGCGTATTTCATGCGTGGACGATTGGACGATGACCCACACTCGAGCTCTCTCACATATTGTACGATACATAACTGCCAAAAATTAACTGCTTGAATTTGCAGTACAAATACTCAAAAGTGTGATGGATAAACATGTATGTATTTTCAAATTCCAGTTTCGTTGCAAGTAGAAGTAGATATGCCTAGAATACGAAAAAAAGCCGGACGGGGCTGAGTATGATCGAGTACTGAAGTTGCACAGTAGTCGAACGACGGACAAAACAAGACAACAATCATTGGTATTCCAATCAGAAAAAAATACATCAGACAGTACGTACGTACATGTTTATGCTAGCTAGCTAAATTTCCTAAGAATAGTTTGTTGTCAAAGCTCAAATGGCCGCAGTTGCGCACTAACAGAAACAATACGCTCTATCGTAGCAATACTGTAAAACAGGAAATTTTCGGACGAAATGAAATTCGGACTCTTGGGAGGTCGATTGTTTCAGGCCCAGGGCTTTGGCACTTTACAGTACGTACGCCATACAAATAATAGGAATTTGTAATACGAGCAGTATATTCTGAGTTCGGAACCACTAAAAATTTTCGGACCCTCTGAGCAGTCCGAAATCCGAAAATTACGTGAATCCAAAAATTCCTGTTTTACAGTATTTGTTGTTGTAGCACATGTACCTCATTGAGATGGGCGATTGTGATATAACAAAAATAATATTAGATGCGTTGCGTATGCAGAATACAGAGAGGTATGAACGCACGACCGACCGGTACGAAATAAATTCACACTACTCACCACACCATACGAAATAGTAGCGTACTGTATGCGCATGAACATCACCGTACGTAGTATACTTACTGTTTTACAGTACATACAAATACATAAACATGAAGAGAAAAGAGAGAGAAAACGAAAAACACAAATTCTGAAAAACATCGCAAGGTGTCGGCGTTTTCATCTTGAAAAAACACACACATTTTACAACCAGAAGGAATTGGCCGCCCCGCAGAGAAGAAGATGACGAGCGTATGACGTCAGCCGCCCCCCAGCCAATCACCGCCGCCCGACCGCCAACCGCCTGCCTTCACTGGACCAATCAGAGAAGAGGACGACGATGATTGGACGAGGATGACACGTGACTAAACGCCCGACACGCCTCCTTCCGCTCATGATTGGCCGCCGCCTCCGGCTGCTTCGCCTTCGCCACCCGGATTATCACCCTCCTCAGCCGCTGTGTCTGATGTCCACAACTGAAATACGCAAAAAGGCGGCAATAAGTAAGCAATCACGTAGAAGCAGGCTATGTAGGCGACCTCAGACTGAGCTTGTGGGCCCCTCAACGTGTACCGTTTAACCCCCTCCGTAAACCTCCTCAACATGTACCGTTTAACCCCCTCCGTAAACACCCTCAACATGTACCGTTTAACCCCCTCCGTAAACCTCCTCAACGTGTACCGTTTAACCCCCTCCGTAAATTCAGGTGGCCGCAGCAACATATTGTACATCCCCTTGCGTGCGGCCGCGGCCGCGGGGTGGTTTAACGGCCCGCCAGGATTCTCTATTTATAGAGTAGGCCTACAACCAAAAGGCGAAGAGTGTTTATTGTCCTTTCTCACCGTCAGGTTGTCTCTGAGGAGCTGCATAATCAAAGTACTATCCTTGTACGAATCCTCATTCAGCGTATCCAACTCCGCGATCGCATCGTCAAACGCCTTAAACCAACACACATCACTACAATCAAGCACGTTTCTATATAGACCAGTTGCGCTAAGACTTTTGGATGGTCGCGAGCTGACCCCTCTATCCTGCGTTACACTTTTCAGTGCAAGGAAAAAATGCACTGAAAAAGTGCAATAATACTGTGAAGGTTCAGACCACCCATAATTCCACAGCGCGGCTGGTCCATACAGTAAGTAGTATGTACAGTGATCGATAGTCCACGTGTTGCATTCACTGCACAGCAGCAGTAGCAGTCAATCAGTCAACGAGAGGCGTGATTATGTTCAGCCCACCCACCTGCGATCAAAAATGCAAGCATGTGAGCGAAGTGTGGAACAGGCCAGACCGAAACGCAACCAACCCAATCAAACAACAAGAAATCAAGAGGGAAGGAAAAGGGACCAAACACTCTCGCACTCAACAGCTCAGCATAGTATTAGAAAGCTCTGCGCTACTTGTAGGGTCTCAATCTCAAGCAGAAAACTTCAAATCGAACAGTACACCCAACGTGCACGTGAGAGAGAGAATGGTTGCTCATTCAGTCATTCATTTCACGAGCTTTCGAAACCCAAGCTAAGCTCATGCAAGGTATACGGTATAATGCGGTAATATCTATGCAGTAAATATAGGTCAGAGTTCAAAGAGGCGCGCGCGAATGACCTCATTTGAACTCTGACCCATAGGGTACTGTGGGGTGAACCCGGAGACCTAAGCTCCTCTGAACTCGCCACTTCAGCAAATGATGAACATAGTAGCTCATTTGCAAGTAGAAGACTCATCTCAAGCTCTTTCAAATGAGCTACCATGTTCAATCATCCATTTGCTGAAGCGGCAAGTTCAGAAGAGCTTAGGTGTCCGGGTTTACCCCACAGCACCCAACTTACTGCATACATATTACCGCATCATACCGTACACCTTACATCAGTCACTCAGGCCACAACACGGACCTGTTTGGCCAATTGGCACGCGCGGTCTGGACTGTTCATGATTTCGTAGAAAAACACCGAATAGTTGAGGGCGAGACCGAGGCGGATGGGGTGGGTGGGCTGCATCTTCTCTCTCGACACCTCCTGAGCCTCCTGGTAAGCCTCTCGAGACTGATTCGCCACTCCTGCAACACCGAGTACAGTACAGTACAGCTACACGTATGGACCAATTGCGTTGTCGCGCTTGGGTGGGCCGATAGGGACCCCGCGGTATTTGGTAATTTGGTCGAAATAGTGACAGATTGGATCCGTGCCTACGGGGTCGTCGACGTCACTGGTTGTTAATGCTTCCTTTTCACTCGCTCCTTTCCCGCTCCAAGATGACTGAACAACGTTGACGTCCATCCCCATAGGCACCTAGTATCTAAAATACTAAACTTACACCAATAAATACCGCGGAATCGTTTATCGACCAAACCCCATCGCGACAACGCAACTGGTCCATACACACACACCTGTTTGGCGAGCTGACACGCCTTGTCGGGCGCGTTCAAGATCTCGTAGTAGAAAACGGAGAAATTGAGCGCCAGCCCCAGACGGATCGGATGCGTCGGCTGCATCTTCTCCTTGGCAATGTCAAAAGCCTCCTGATACGCTTTCTGCGACTCTGACAACACACATAAAACAGACAATACCCGTACACCTCCTGCCAAACATACTAACTCACGCAAAACAAGAGTACTCGCCTGTTGCACCAAGCGCTGGTACTGGGTCGCGAGGCGACCTGTCTGAGTTAGCCTTGACTTTCAGTACAACTATTGATCGGTAGGGGGGAAGGGAAGTTGCCTACCGCTACTGGTAAGCGATGTTCGAGGCTATGTGTTTGACACGGGTCCGTTCAACTTCAACCGCCTAACGGTAGTGGTAGACAACTTCCTTCCCCCCCTTACCGATCATAAGTTGCACTGAAAGTCAAGGTTAAATCAGAGGGGTCGCCTCGCGACCCAGTACTAGCGCTAAGCGCAATAGGCTAATAGCAGCGTCTCACATCTGCGCACTCACTCACAAGTGCAGTGTACACCCAGTTACATACACATCCAGCGTACAGTACGTATGTAACGTACGACCACCGACCACGCGTGTACGTGCGCGTCGTATCGTAAATATCTCACCCGCTGAGCGCTGACAAACGCAGGCACGTGTACGCCCGTTCATTCACGTGAAAACGCGCGAGAAAGCGACGACGTGAGGATGACTACACTGAACGCTTGAGGCAATTTTTCGACGTTTCTCGTCTCCAACCCCTGTGTCTTAGTCACGCTGGCGGTCCATTCGTTTGACACGTATCGACCTGTTGCGCTATGCAATTAGTGAGTGGTCGTGAGCTGACTCCTCTGTACCACACTTTACACTTTTCTTCCAGTGCACAGTGCATTACACAAGGGAAAAAATCCACTGAAAATGTGTGATACAATAATACAGAGTAGTCAGGTCACGTCCACCCATTCCACCAATTCTTAGCGCAACAGGTCCATACGCTCGCACGTACAGCACGTATGCATACACTACCGGCGACCTTGAGCGAGCAAAAGGTCCGCCACCACCCATCCCCCAAAATCATCAAGTAGTCCAAAAGAGCGACTTTGCACCATGAGTGAGTGCGCAGAATCATTACAGTGTCTTATCATCGGCAGTCGCGTAAAAACTGCCCATAGAAAAAGTGCATACACAGCGCACAGAACGTCATGTACGTAGTAAGTGCGTATACTACCTACAATATACTATACTGTATATGTACGCTAGCAAGTAGACTTTTTGCTCTCTTCACGCCACCATTCCGTCGTTAACCCCTCCATAATCTCAGATGGCCGCCTGGCCGCATACACCCCTTGCGGCCAGACGTGAGACGGCCATCTGAGAATACGGAGGGGGTTAACAACTGCACACGTCGAACAAGGATGAAGACGTGAGGAGAACAAACAGTACTGCCGGCCACATAGGGTACTATGGGGCAAACCCGGCCGCCTAAGCTCCTGTAAACTTACTGTTTCAGCAAATGATGAACCAAATAGCTCATTTCAAAGAGGAGAGTTCAAAGAATCGATTGATATATCATACTTGTCTCAATCGGTTCATTGCTTGCTCAGATAGGCAACCCTGAAACTTTGGTGGCCGGATTTTTCATGGCCAGGTTGCATTGAGGGAAAACCTACTGCTGTATGGGCACCCTACTAAAAGTGCAGTTCAGAGCCAGTTCAGCAGTAGGTTTCCCCCAATGCGGCCGGGTTTACCCCATAGTACCCTATATTCTACATATCAATATCTATTGAACTCTTGAAGTTTGAAGTAAAGTAGATGTCAGTTAGTAGTACCGTCTCTGTCGGCTCCTTGAGACACTTCCGCCAGATAGCGATAGTAGTCGCCCTTCATCTTCAGGTAGAACACCTTGCTCTCAGGGTTGCCAGCCTTCGGAATCAGGTGCTTATCTAATAATCCCTGAAACCAATCCAGCAAAACTGCAGCTACTGTTTTTCCATCTTATCAATAAATAATAAAAACAATTACAGTATTTACCTGTGCATAGCCCATGCAAATACGGAGAGGTCCTATATGGAGCTATGCATGGGGGGAGGGAGGGCTTTGAATAGGACATTTTTTATGTTGCTAATAAGAGGCTATCGCTATGCGTAGAGGGGGGGGGGGGGAGGCATGCATAGGGGGCTATACACGTCGGTAAATACGGTATTCATCGTTATCCTATGCAGGTATGTGTGTGTATGTCATGTACCCATGTAATAATATGTATGAATCTGCGTATGTATTTTTGGTGTACGTTCCTTTGTGATTGTACCCCACGTCTGTATCACTAAACGTCCTATAACTTATCCAAACACTTGAATGAAAGACCTGAATCAATGGAAGATATTTCTGACACATCGGTGTGCGTACGTATGCAATGAATGACGCATAAGAGATAGATGACTCAGTCACTGCTGGAATCTTGTAAAGTCATATTGCAAAGTCGCCAACTCACTGCCTCAATTGCGAAAAGAGTCAAGCATTACGAAACAAAACGAAGCACCAAAAGCTCTTCGACTATCTTTGCGCAATCGATACGCAAGCTGCCATCCTCAGCTATTGCTATTTAGCTATACGCCACGGCAAGCAACCCTCGCAATTTGGACCTCCTAATCGGAAAATGTTTCATTCCCGCATTATCTTCAATACAGCACGTACGTAAAGAGTGCCGTACCACAGCGCAGACGCCAGACACACAGCTGAAGCAAAAGGAACCACAACAAGCTTGAGATCCAGCAGCGAACCAGCGGGTATCCTTTACGTAGAAGGCGGAAGCGTAATATCATCAACAGAGAATCAGCAAGAGACAACGAGCCTGGGTGGCGCAGTAGGGTAATGAGGGGTAAACCTGGCCACCATCTGAACTTTTCTGTTTCAGCAAATGATGAACCAACAGCCCATTTTTGAAAGAGGACAGTGTCCTGAAGCTTAGGCAGGTGGCCGGATTTACCCCACAGTTTCCTACCTACTTCACCTACGATTACGTGTATATACGAACGTAAGTACACGCACACTTGGAAGAGTGATATGAACGTTACGTTGCTTGCACTCCCTACGCCCAAACATATTGACGTTTTTGCGCCCGCATCGCATCCAACCCCCACTTCACTCCCGCGCCTCTTCAACACAAGGCGAAGATCCAGCAAGCAAGCAGCCCCCAGACAATAGTGCTACCAACTGTGCTTCTGTCTGCCGGTATAATGTTTAACCGCTTCACGACTGACGTGTCGACTGTAGTGTGTGTGCGTTCACGGCTTCAAGTTTCTTCTTCCGGAGGCGGTTAGCAGAAAACGCTCGCAGTTGTACGCGCAGAAAAAAATCAAGAAAACAAATGAGCGAACTCTGATGAGTTTGCAAGCAAAGAGTAGGTACGGTACGTATTGTGCGAACACGAACAAAAGTGTAAAACATCGTTGGATGACTCATGAGGACAACTCATTCACACTCTCATATCCATGGATGACGCACAACGCATCGCATTCCAAGCCACACGTCACCATGCATGATACTTACACCGCGTCATTCTTTTACACACCTAAACACGTGTACTATGCATTCTCAGTACTAGGTGCGCCGTAATTTCTGATTGAATGAGATCTACACTGACTTCAATCCTTGGCTAATGCTAATACAAAGATAGGAAGTCAAACAAAAGAGGTAGTACGTCCTATATTGTGCACTTGTTTGCGCTGTAGCGAAGCTCACAATACGTTGAAAGGAGCAAGCATGTTTACGCAACGTCCCGGAGTATGTAATTAGCACCTACGCATACTACGGGACGTTAGGTTGCATGGCTTTGCTGGTAAAATTGAAAGCTTGTCAGTTCTCCCCAGATAATAGCAAGCAATGTTTTGAGCAGAATAAATGAAAATGCTGAAAGAAGGAAAAACAATATGGCGCAGCCATAGCAGGATAGGTAGGATACATTACTTGAGTAATACAATAAAATATAATTTACATTTGCGTCTGATATGAGATGAATATGAACTTTCCTTCGTTCTTGTTGCAGGAATAAAGAAAAGTGGAAAAGCAGGTGAGCATGAGGCTATAGATATAGACACAGAAGCAAATTGAAAAGCGGAACCCAGGGGCATAAAAGGTCGCTTCAAGAATATGAAGATATGAAACGTGTGCTACACAGTACACAGAAGTGTGTCAGAGAGAATTAAGAGTGAAGGCTATAATCAGAGCTACAATAACCCGCAATGAAGACAAGTGCATAACGCCTCAGCACAAAGGCAATTGAGCAATAATAGGTGAAAGAAAAAAGTGTCAAAAAATATTATACTTGACACTCTTCACTGTGTAGGCCTACAACGACACTAACTGTACATGAGCGAACGAACGTATAAATTTTTGCCGACACCTTTGCTGAAACGCCAGGAAAAGAAAAATGTCGTTTTGTAAGAATACATAGTAAAGAGTGTCAAGTAAATCTTTTTTGAAACTTTTTCTTATTTCAACCAAATCTATTTTTGAAAGCGCGCGGCGTATCAAGGCGACGCTACGTAGGTAGCTACCCGATAAATTTTTTGCTCCCTACGGATGGCGTTCGTACGTACGTAAAAAACACATCTGTACCGTACGTCGCACACCCTATAGCAACAGACCCAAAGCAAGCAGCGCACTTGTCTTGAAAGGCTACCGATAATAACTGCTAAATAGTTGACAATTGCCACTCTCCATTGATACGCGTATTCAACTGCGCCAGCTATTTACCTCAGACGTATTGCATTCAATAATACAGACTGTACGCGCATATGCAGTGCACTCCCATTCAATCATGTACGTACGTACCTAAAGCCTGTCTGTACAGTATACAATTTACCGCAGACCTGTCGCATTCAATACTGTACGCGCATATGCATATGCATGCAGTGCACCCCCATGTAACCATGTACATACCTAGTATGCCTGTAAAGACTGGCTGAGCTAAGTTGGCAGTGTACATAAGTCAGCAGTCAACCCCGCGTGCGACGCATTAGTAGTTCTTGGTCTTTTATTGGAAGACCGTTGGCAGTACTTTTAGTAGCAGCGTAGTAGCGAGAACAGACAAGCGCTGGGCAGCGGTCAACATCATCGATTTTCCTTCACTATGTACGTAACTGCCAACTCAGGTCAGCCTATCTGTACAGTGTAGACTATAGTGTGGCCAGAAAGAGTTTGCTTTCAAACTCAAGTCGTACTGCGTAGTTTGCATGTACTTCTGCCAAATAGGAGTACACGAAGCATGGACAGAAAAAATCCGCATTTGTGAATCTATTTTACGCGACGCGCCTTGAATGCCATGGCAAACTCTTGCTGGCCAGACTATAAATATGCCTGTCTGTACAGTGTACACTTGCCCATAAATGTTAGTTCACATGAAAAGCACGTGGACTGCAGTTTGTTTGTGCTTACTAGGACGTCTTGGCAGATCTCCTTGAGCTCCTTCTCCACCTTCTCCCTGTACTCCTTGGCCATGGCCTGCTTCTTCTCGCTTCCCTCCGTCTTCTGCTCTATGCTGGAGATCACTCGCCAGCTGCTGCGTCGAGCTCCCACCACGTTCTTGTAGGCCACGGACAACAGGTTGCGCTCCTCGTTGGTCAATTCCGCGCCAGTCTCCGTCACCTTCTTCATCGCTTGCGCCATGTCGTCATATCGCTCCGCCTGTTCCGCCAATTTCGCCTTTTGGACTAGCTCCTCCTTGTCGCCCATGATGGGAGTGATTCGAGTAGGAATACTTGACTTTTCCGGGATAAAAGCAGGCAGAAACTTGCAGACGGACGAAGGTCGTGTAAAGGAAGGAAAGGCAGCTGATCTGTGGGTCTGAAGAACACCGATTCACGCTTGCACAACACCGATAATTATTCGTATCAACGCGCTAAACGGTCAACAATCAACGTGAAATCACACGCGCACGGTTCTCACTTATCTTCGCCTTCGCTTCGCGCTCTCGCTCAACACAAACGCGCGCGCGCAGACACACAGCAGAAGAGGAGGCGGCGCAGACAACTTTGAATGAATTACGCGCGCTACGTACACGCTCGTTGTTACGCTCCCTTCACGCTGCCCCAGTCCAAACTGGCGGTAAAATACGGAGGGACCGACGTGCAGGGCCGACAGAAAATAACGCGCAAACTGTAGGTGTAAAATTTGATGAAAGCTGCAGAAAAGCAACAGCGATCCCAAACAGAAGCTGCAAATAATCAGCTTTATAGAAAATTGCGCTAATTGCGCCAATTTATTAGCGGAATAAAAAGCCAAAAGGGCGTGATTCGTCAAAATACGACGCGGATGAACAAGGGGGAGCGTAGCGAGAACGTGTTTCTTGGCACACAAATCAAAATAGCGCGAGTTCAAATGCGTAAACTACAGTAGGCCGAGCAAAATCTTTATGACACCCGACGAAAAACGCTACCAGGCGAGAATAACCGTGAAAATTACTGCTCCCTAGCACTGTCGGCATCCTTTGAAGTTGATCAAAATTATTTTGATTTGTTTTGTCGAAGAATAAGCTCAAGATTACGGTAATAAATTGAATTGAGGCGTACAAGCGACCGTCCCCAGACTTGGCAAAGGTTAGCAAAGCCAATGTACGCAGGATGACAGCTATCTGCGGTCTGTGCGGCCAAAAGGCTGCTCTTGAACCGTTGCAAACCCAGCCTCCAAAAAGAGCCACTCCTTCAGCAGAACCCTATTTCCCATGGTTGCAAACGGCAACCATGGCTCCAGGGGCCGGAACGGCGAATCCAGTCACCGGCGAAATCGCCGCCTGTTTTTTGTGCGCCAATCTCTTACGAGTCCAATGGACGCTGCACGAAAAGCGCGGGGTCCCGGTTCAGCAGCGCGTCTACTGGTCCAAATCTTGGTGGAATGACGTGCAGTTGTCGCGAGATGAGGACATGTCCAGTCGCTGCATGTCCGCCTTATCTGAGACGCCGATGGCAAATCCAAATCCCGATGGCGACACTGCAGCAGCACCTCAACATCAGTCGTCTCATCCTCCCAGCAAGAAAATCAGCTGTGTCCTCTGTTCCAAGATATTGCCAGCCGATTCCAAGGAGTTTCGATTGCTCAGCGTCAGTATTTTGTGCCGCATCTTGCCCTCCTATCCTTCCAGTTGTAATAGCAGTGGAGGCAGCAGAGCAAATAATGAGGATGCGGAGGCTACCGTTTGCTCCAGCTGTTTCGAAACTCCAAACTTTCAGGCAGCTCTCAAACAAAGCCTATCTTCCTCCTCTTCACCACCTCCCTGTTCTACCAACAACTCCGGTAGTAGTGTGATGTCGAGTGCACCTCCATTGCCACCATCGTTATCGTTGGAGCAAACGGCGCTATTTTACCAACTCATGATGCAGCAGCTGACTGCCATGCAACAGGGAAGCGGCTCCCAGCAACTTCCTCCAGTTGGAGGACCAGTACCGTCTGCGGGTAGGGCGATGGCCTCTGAAGAATCGCTTGCCTCTGTCATGAGCACCCTGAATCGACAAACAGAAACAACACCGATGAGCAGTTCCACGGCACACATTGCCCGAGCTGCCAGCGGTGGTGGTAAGCTAAGACGCAACACCAACGAACGGACTTGATACCTATGTGCGATATACATTTTGAATTTCAAGGAACACAATCCTACTGTATGTTAGTATACTATGCTGTACAGTGAAACATATAAATTCGGTGTTAGCCTGAAGAATTTATATCCTTCTTTGTTTATAAATTCTTGGTGGCAAACAATGCAAGAAGTTTTATCCACGTCCACGACATACAGTGACATAACATCAGAAAACAATCTCAAGGCAGCAATACTGAAAGAAAGTACATTATCATTGACAAAAGGAACCTGTAAATACAGTTGAAAATTATCATTTTTTGACAAATAAGAAGTGTACGTACGTACTGTACGTATGAACAACTTCGCAGATGGTAAAGGCCACTGCAGAAATATTTTTGAAATGTACCATTTTACACACAGCAGCAATCATTATTATTAGCCTCGTTAATTTCGTCCCTACACAAACAATCAACAATGAACAAAGGTGATAAATGACTCATGCTATGCACATGCTTCCAAATTTGGTTCGACATACAACACAACACCAAACAAAATGGGTCAGGTACCCACCCAGTTTGTAACAAAAGCAAAAAATAAGCCCAATTTCGACTGATGATATCATGTGTTCGTACAGAGATTTCACAGAACAGAGCAATAGTGAACACGAATCAACAAAGACGGACAAACACCAGAAATGAGAAATACTCAAAACGCAAAAACCAACTCCCTCAGTCACCCATACAGTAACTTCACATGGCCCTTCCTCTAGCAGTCCATCAAGGAAAAAATTAGCAAATTGACTGGTTGGTTGTAAAATATGGCATGTACCTGAATAAACCTGAAAAACTTTTCCTGAATTGGCCAGTGAAAGTCTAAAGTTACAAAAAGTTGCAATTTGGGCAGGGCTTGGCTCTGCCTATTCCAATCAGTCAACATACCTATTTCACATTAGCATGCAATGGCGCAATGCCCACCTTGCAAATCAACTATCCAGTATAAAAGCACGAAGAAAGTCAAAGAACAAAGACAGAACCTCAAAGGGTATACAAATACTCCTGAAGCCTCTGTACCACATACCTGAATAAATGTTCCTGTTACAGCAAGCAAAAGCAAACAGTTCTACCGCTAATTCTGGGCCCCACGCAAGTGTTAGTGCCTACCTGTACAGCAGAGGCACACACAGTACGAAAATACAGTATACGAAGCTGAGCTGCAAACATACACAGGAATACACAAAACAAACAATCCAATCATGATACTATTGGATGTTCTGCACTATTCAGAAAGCTTGATAGAGACAGTTGAGCCACAATTATTACCACGTTGGATGGGCAACATACTTACAGTCAAGTACGTAACAATGAAACAGACACAGTAACAATCTAACAAAATGTAGCTGTATATTACATACTGTACCAAACTACAGAAAAGAATAGGCTATAGTCCATCCGCCACAAAGTAGCGACTGTCCTGAATCGGTATTGCGCAAAATAGTAAATTTACTTCTGATGCATTTTGCTCCTTCGCAGTTCGAACAAGCAAAGAAATTGCTTGGGTTTGAAAAGGCAAAATGAGTTTTACTATTTCACGCAAAACCGATTCGGGGACAGTCGCTCGTGCCTTGCAGTAAACGGACTAAGCTGCATAACACACGATACGATATGCTCCAGAGAGTGATTGTTGGACAGATATGTGCGCACAAGTCTAAGCAACAGCCGCTGTAATGTACCTACAGTACATCCCTTATTGCACTACCTCATACCTTCCTCCTACTCATGATTGGACTGTTGATTGAGCGGTTGCAGTTCCGCCTGTTGTTTGTTGTGCGCGTCGAGCAGTACCACGTCTGCGTGCATCCCGTTCTTGGCTGGAGGCGGCGTCGTCATCTGGCGGCCTCCGTCCGCCGTCGGATCGTAGGCGCGTCGGGAGAACAGCGCCAGATCTGCCGCCCACCACAGCACCAACGCGTCCAACACGCACGCCAGCAGGCGAAACAGGCCCGCGTACATGTTCACTCTGCAAGTAGGTACACGTACAATACATACCGTATTTACCGGTGCATAGCCCCATGGGGTTATGGGGCTATGCAAAAATTGAGAGGTCCTATATGGGGCTATGCATTGGGCATTTTTTATGTTTTGCCAATTTGGCGCTATGCATTGGGGGCTATCATTGGGGGAGCTATGCACCGGTAAATACGGTAGGTAGGTATAGGGTACTGTGACGTGCCGCGTTCCGTATGGCGATAGTTGTGTCCCGAAAGGGGGAGGGGGGTGGGAATCGGACCGAATGGGAGCCGAACCCGCTACCCTCGGGCACACAGTTGTGGACTTGGAGGCGCACACGACCAGTGTCCGCCCGGGAACAGATGGCTAAACTCGCCTACATACGAAGAACTATGTGTTTACTTGCACTGGCCTCGAACGCTATTGCCATACATCTATACGTACACAATACGTTGGGTACTGTGGGGTAAACTCGGCCACCAATATCGTACTGAAGGCCGTTCCTTCTACTTGGGTGGCCGGATTTGCCCCACCCATAAAAGCGGTCGGGTTTATCCTATCATGATACCCTGCATACACTATGAAACGTCACAAACTGCATGCGATGTCGTAATAATCACGAATCACGTACTATACGTAACGTACGTACGTACTTGAGGCGCAGTGACTCCGTCTCATAAACGGAGCAAGATTGCACGCCAGCGCAATCCGAAGTCCACACCAGGCAACTGCCGCTGGTAACAGCCGAATAGATCCAGTAGGACGGAATTGTACCTGAACAAGCGTCACACTATTGGGGCACGTACATACATATTTACCCAATGCGGTAACGCGATTGTGTCGGTCGATGACAGTGACCCCGAGGTATTTAGTGAAAGTTAGGATCGGTGTCTGCAGGGTCGTCGAGTAATTTGTTGTCAACTCTTCTTTTCACTCGCTCCTTTGCCGCTCCCAGATGAATGAACAAGGTCGACGACCCTGCAGGCACCAGTCGATCCAAACTTTCACTGAATACCGCGGCGTAGCTATCGACCAACCCAATGGCGTTACCGCATATCGTCCATACAATACTGTACGATACATACATACACACAACGATAGAACACTGTTTGTGTGATTGCAAAAGATAAATACCGTATTTACCGGTAGATAACCCCCCCCCCAATGCATACCCCCATATTGGCAAAACATAAAAAGTGCCCAATAGCTAACCCCCCCCCCCCCCCCCCCCTAGGCATACCCCCATCTGTACGGTACAGTACCTGAACCTACCTATGTAAGCTGGGCATAAGCTACCCATAGCCACTCCCACACCAAGCTAAGAGGCCTATAAGCCTTCTTGGGGGTGTATTGTACTACAATAACCCTGTTTTGACCTCAATTATGCCCTACAACACGTGCTTTTGACCTAAAAAATATGCCTCTGCGCACCTCTCAAAAACATAAGAAATGCCCCATGCATAACCCCCCCCCCAATGCATAACCCCCCTATGCATAACCCCCCCCCCCCTATGCATACCCCCATATGGGACCTCTCAATTTTTGCACACCTCCATGGGGCTATGCACCGGTAAATACGGTAGAACAACACGACTGCCGAACGACAAGTTTTACCCAGAAGCATGAGCAGGAAGCCTTTAAAGCCAAGAGCCAGAGATCGTAATTCGGGCGCCACTGAGCTAAAACACCACAAACACACGGGAATGAAAGTGACAAACTGACAAAAGTACGGTAATTTCTAGCCACAGGTGCCCCCTTTAACCCATACCCCGACCTGGCGTCATTGTCGGCAACAACTCGTTCATTTGTTGTCCGTTTTATTGTTTGTTGTCCGTTTTTATATGGGTGTTGTCGGTTTTGTTGTCCGTTGTTCAGTTGGACTTCTTTCATTCGGACAGCAGCGCCTTTGTTTTGCGAACCGACAACACCCATATAAAAACGTCCAACAAAACGGACAACATCTGAACGAGTTGTTGCCAGCAATGACGCCAGGTCGGGGTATGGGTTAAAGGTGTACACGTGTACCGTATGAGGATGAGAATGGCGGGAACCGCGGCCAGTCCTCCCAAGAAGCCGATGATCACGGCCCAGAGACGGAAGAGGACGAACGGAGTGGCGCAGTCGTCGATGCACAAGTCCCGAGACACAGTCGGCGTCTCAACCAGACTCGCATCGCGCAAACACGTGCACTGGGTAAAGTTCTACACACATACGCACATTATCTACAAACGTACACACATTACTATCGAATGCTCACATTGGGGACGTAAATTTATGCAGCGTACGCCAGGTGCAGTTTATGCAAATTCTATTTTCCATTCGACGTACGTTTCTCCTTTTTTTAGAAGTCCATGTTGCGCTCGACATACGCCGGGCGCATCGTTGAGCGTTGCGCACGGCAGCTATGTGAGCATACCATTACCGTTTCCGGAAAATAAATTCCGGCTTTCCGTAAATTACAAAGAATTGCAATAGCTAAGTGTTTCTGTCTATTCCAAAGTGGTCTTTCTTTAGCAACAGAGAAGAAACATTCGGCCGTCTTTTCTTTGTTGCTAAAAAAGCACCACATTGGAATAGACGGAAATACGGAACGCACTGTGTATTGCAATTCCCTGCAGGTGCAGACCGAGAAAGTATTAGGCAGGCAGGTGTATGAAATGTACTACTATGTACCACTTTGAAGTTCGCCCGATCAATGATATCCATATCTGTGCATCCAGCTTCGCATGGTGAGTAGTAGGGCAGGCCAGCTTCATCGCACACTGTGAAAGGGACCGTGTACTGGCATAGACATTCATGATTGCACGTAGACGTCCAGTTGAAGCCATTTTCTCTGAAGAGCAAGGACTAATGAAGGTTCCTTCCTACTCCACCAATGCGCCATAGTTCGTATTTCACTAACACACCGTACACACGACAGTACGTACAGGGTACTCTGGGGTAAACCCGGCTACCCAAGTTCCTTCGACTGCTCTTTCGGCCTTGCCGCTTCAGCAAATGATGAACACGGTAGCTCATTTGAAAGCGGAGCGTTCAAAGAATCGATTGGTAGCATACTTGTTTCAATCGGTCTTATGGTTGAGATATACTAGGTGTCCGGATTTACCCCCGTGTCCGGATTTATCCCACAGTACCCTAAAACCGTTCAACAGTAGGGTATCCTGGGGTAAATCAGACCGGTTTTATTGGTGGGGGTAAAACCGGCCAACCACGTAGCTGAGATATACTAGGTGACCGGATTTACCCCCGTGTCCGGCTATACCCCACAGTACCCTACCTGCCCTCTCTGTTGAGCTTGTCCACTGGCGAGTCGCAGCGAATGGCGACCCGCGCAAAGACGAGTAGGGTGATGAGGACGGAGCAGACCAGGACCCAGAGCGCCACCTTCCGTCCCTCCAGACGCAAGCGACCAATCAGCGCGCCGCCCAACACCGAGCCCACCGCAAAACCAACGCCGCCCATGATAGCTGTAGGCACAGAACAGAAACACGCGACAATCACCGTATATGAAAGTTGCGCAACCGACGCCAACCAACATTATGGGAGTTTAGCGCAACCGACGTCAACCTGTTATGGAAATTGTGTAACCGTAGAAACGGTTGCCATCATTTGTGCAACTCCCAATATGTTGGTTGGCGTAGGTTGCGCAACTCCTCCAAATATCGGTTGACGTCGGTTGCGCAAACAGTTGACCACGAGACTTTGAATCCCGGGAAAAGTTGTACAATCACATGTTTAGCAAATTCATTGTACCGAGAAACAGAGTGGCCTTCTTCTCCATCAAGCCGAACTCCTGATCGGCGTATTTGCGCAGGTAGACGATAGCACCGAGGGAGAGGACGTCGAACAGACGCGCAACTACCGTCGCCATATACACGCGACAACGGAACAGGCCGCTCAGACCCTCCACAAAACCTACACACACAAACATTTATTAAAAGCTAAGGGTACAAGTAAGACTTCACCGCTCACCACGCCTCTAGCGGTTTAAAAGCGAAACACTATTCTTATTTTCCAGCAGTGTTGCACAAGGAAGGAAGGAAGGAAAAGAAAGGAAGGGAGGCGGGAGGTGGGGCCTTCGTCAGAAGGCCTCTCTAGGAGTACATGGCCTTGCGCAGTGCGTGCTCTAGGCGTTCATGCAGCGTCTTTGTCGCTTCTTTTCTATTGCTTCCGCGCTTGTCGTCAGGTGGCGTGGTGAGCGGTGAAGTCTTACTTGTACCATTAGCTTTACATGGCTCACTCATACTCGCGTATCATTCAAAGCTCTGCAATGGGTAGAACTAAAATTCGGTCTGCGTAAGAACGTCGCGATTGGGGTTGATCGATAACGATCCCGCGGTATTTAGTGATAGTTTGGAACGGTGCCAGCGGGGTCGTCGACCTTGTTCAATCATCTGGGAGCGGAAAAGGAGCGAGTGAAGAAAAGAATTGACAACAAATGACGTTGACGACCCCGTAGGCAATCACCGATCCAAACTTTCACTACAAACCGCGGGGTCGCTATCGACCAACCCAATCGTGTTACCGCAACTCGTAAATATGTACCTTTTACACCAGCCGCGATCCCGTTTCGTACTACGCCCCGTTCTGCGTGATGCGGATCCAAGAGGTACACAGCCTTGGTGTAGCTGTCGCCGCTCTCACGACGCACGTTTGCAGCAGTCGTAAAGACGTCGTTAGCCTGAGAAGCGGAGTTGGCGCGTCCGCGTCTTAAGAAACTCCTCCATCCGTCGAAGCAGAACAGGAGGAGCACAGAGGGCAGCAGAACGCAGACGCCGAACACCAGAAAGCCCATCCACACGGCGCCGATGTAGCGCGGGTCCAGGGCGGTCAGATTGGGCACTGAAGAAAGAGCAAACTAGGCGTTGATTCAGACCGATGCATGGACCGCTTCAAAACATCGATCTCTGTGTAAAGTTAGAATTTGAGTACGGGATTTTCCATCGGTCCAAACAAATTCAAGTTGTCCACATAATGTGGATTGCTGCAATATGTTTGGACCAAAACAAAATCCCATACTAAAATTCAAGAGGTCCATGTTTTGAAGCGGTCCATGCATCAGACTCAATCAGCACCTACATACATACAGCTGCGTATTGCAAGTGTAGGGTACAGTGGGGTAAAGCCGGACACGGGGGGTAAATCCGGTCACCTACTTTTTGTCTCACGGCATAAGCCGTGAGACAGAAGGGATGGCTTCGTTCAACGTGGGTTGATAGGCGCAGTGCTGGAGAATACCCTCATCATTGCAGGATACGAATGTCCCACTTTTGACTTTCCTTAACAACGTACTTAGAACCGGCTATCTTTTGTAAAGGAAATATTTTCTCTGTATACGTACATATGTAGGCTTGCTTTCCCTCTTAATAACATACTTAGGTCGCCTATCTTTTGTACAGGGTGTATGTTTTGTGTGTATAAGTATAATTTTTGAATTTATAAAATTCTTGTACCAGGGTAGTTTTGAACTCGGAACCTTTAGATCGCAACACATTTGATTTATCGATTCTGCCATTCAGGCCTAAGTCAAGAATTACCAAAAATGCCCTCTTATAGCAGCCGCAGCCAATCAGCGCAGTCCACTATCGGCCAGTGAGAGTGGAGTGGGCGGAGCGATTTGTACGCGCGCGCGTGTACGCAGGCAGCCTCTGTGTCGGTTGCGCATGGAAATCTATTTGTCTGCGTCCTCTCCTTGTGTTTCCTTCCCAGTGGAAATCTATTTCAGAACTGAGAGCGCAGGGAGCTGTGTGGTCTATGGGCTGCATCACTACAAATGCTTCTTCAGTACAAATGCTTCTTTCATTATAGTGATTACCCACCTCTAATAGCCACAGCCAGCACGCCAGCACCCCGCCAGTTGCAAATTATTGTGTACTCCCATTACGTACATTACTGTCTCATTATAGTGATTACCCACCTCTAATAGCCACAGCCAGCACGCCAGCTTCGGCCAGCTACGCTGGCCTCGCTGGCTTTGCTGGCAAACTATACTCACCTCTATTTTAAAACGCGATGTCTGGAAGGATTCAGTATTGCTGTACAGTACCGTGGACAGGGGGGTAATTTTCAGTTTTCTGCTGATGACGTGAGCTGATAGCCCAACTGAGTTTAGGTATTTTTTACAAAAAGACAGGGTCGAAAATTCGCACCCAGTCCTGAGATATAAGGCCTCAAAGTTGACCACAATTTGACCCTGATTTTTCATACCATCTTACTCATCAATTGAGAATCCATACCTCTAATAGCCAGCACACCAGCTCGGCCAGCTACGCTGGCCTCGCTGGCTTTGCTGGCAAACTATACCCGCCTCTATTAAAACGCGATGTCTGGAAGGATTCAGTATTGCTGTACAGTACCGTGGACAGGGGGGGATTTTCAGTTTTCTGCTGATGACGTGAGCTGATAGCCCAACTGATTTTAGGTATTTTACAAAAAGACAGGGTCAAAAATTCGCATCCAGTCCTGAGATATAAGGCCTCAAAGTTGACCACAATTTGACCCTGATTTTTCACCCTAAAATTAGGGTAAATAGCCCCACAGTAGGGCTTTAGGGCTATAAATTTGCACACAAATAGGCCCTATGGTACACATAATGGTGGTACACATAATGGTGGCACATGTAATGATGAAAGAGAATATTGATTCTCGAAAATTAGTTCGATGAATCTTTGCTTCTTATTTCCACACTGAATCGAACCCCATCCCATTATTTACGGATTACCGTATTTACTGTACATAGCCTCCTACCATGCATAAACCCAAATTTTCAAAAGACACACGAAATGATCTATAAATAGGCCAAATATAAGCGTACCTCCATATGTACTGTAGAGTGGTGGTATACATAATGATGGTACACATAATGGTGGTACACATAATGGTGGCACATAACGGTGGTACACATAATGAAGAAGCATTTGTACTGAAGAAGCATAATGGTGGCACATAATGGTGGCACATAACGGTGGTACACATAATGAAAGAAGCATTTGTACTGAAGAAGCATTTGTAGTGATGCAGCCCATAGACCACACAGCTCCCTGCGCTCTCAGTACTGAAATAGATTTCCATGCGCAACCGACACAGAGGCTGCCTGCGTACACGCGCGCGCGCGCGCGTACAAATCGCTCCGCCCACTCCACTCTCACTGGCCGATAGTGGACTGCGCTGATTGGCTGCGGCTGCTATAAGAGGGCATTTTTGGTAATTCTTGACTTAGGCCTGAATGGCAGAATCGATAAATCAAATGTGTTGCGATCTAAAGGTTCCGAGTTCAAAACTACCCTGGTACAAGAATTTTATAAATTCAAAAATTATACTTATACACACAAAACATACACCCTGTACAAAAGATAGGCGACCTAAGTATGTTATTAAGAGGGAAAGCAAGCCTACATATGTACGTATACAGAGAAAAT